>JBAMJV010007331.1:0-89517 GCA_037951105.1 Echinarachnius parma | reverse complement strand
CATCCATTTAACTTGAAAATAATGTTCACACAATATACCCAGTGGACATATCAGATAACAATATACATGTACATTGTATCAACCATTCATCACTGTTTGCATACGTCAACAAAGTTACTAGATCCCTTTAAGGCTTTACAGGTCTGGGCAGTAATTGGAAAAGTTGAGAAAAATTTAGGACGAAAAAACACGTTTGTAATTGTATCAAAAACAATGACCTGCAAGTTCATGATTTCTCTGAAATGGACAAAACTGACCTCTGAGCGTGATTACTTGAATTACCAGGATTTAACTGGAATTCAGAAGGATTTTGGTGGATAAAGGACAATTTAGAGTGGTGGTTTATTTTACAATGTTCAGATATTCAATTGTTTATACAAAAAGAAACAAAAATAATACAGTTATAGGCTTCCAAGTGGAAGGTATAAAGGGGTAGTTCTGTTTTGGTATAGAGGGCGCTGCACGAAATACTTTGTTTGTGAGATAATGAAAAACTGAATGTTAAATCTGAAAGAGCATGCAATTTTAATGGCAGAATAAACTTTATTTGATAAAAATTGGTTCAGAAACAGCTGAAATATCAATAAATATAGGGTGTTTATAAAAAAGCGGAACCCAAATTCCACCCGCAATATTTTATTACATAAACATAATTATATTTATTGCAATATGTCATATCAAAGGTTAATTCATACTCTTTCGTTTGATACCAAATATGTGGTGATAACGTCATGCATGATTGAATAAAACTTATTTTAAAAAGGTTATGTAAAAAGTACTTTGCGCACAAGAGTAGAAAGTAATTGTTAAATGCAGTGTAAAGAATGAAACAGTAGACAAATTCAAGTGACATTTTATGATGTTTCTTGATTCATAGTTTTACATTTTATTCAACTTTTTGAAGAGTTGAGGGTCCATAATTATCCCCAAGGTCCTTCCACATGACCCCCATGTCTGTCCACACAGGTTTGTGCTCGTGTTAAGTGGTCAGTTGCATGATCAGGCAAGGAACTGATTTAAAAAGTATCTCCGTGTTAAACTTTTTACGGAACAAAAGGATTACAAGAAAAAAGAACACAAGGAGAGGTTTCCATGAATGACCATCACACCGTGTTGATGAATAGATCTAAATCTTGTGCGCAAAGCAATTTTAACATTGCTCGTTTAAAATGCTTGCAATTCAATAACTACAAGCTCAATTATTACAAATTTGGTATCAAATAAAAGAATAATAAATTATCTTTGCGATGATATATTGCAATAAACATAACTATGTTTAATACATAAGATATTGCTGGTGGAAGTTGGGTTCCGCTTTTTTGTAAACACTCTGTATATCCGATGGAATAAATCTGGGGCCCAGATTTATTTGATGATTTGTTATCTTATTTTTAAAATGCTTACACTATTTCAAAAAATTTCAAGAGGTTTTTAAATAGTTGTTGATGATCTCTCTATTTCATCATTATTTCAACAAAACGTCACATGCATAATTTTGTATGAAAAATGGTTGAAACCAATGCTTTTTTAGAGAGCGGCCTCTTGAGTTTTAATGGCTATTTTTAATGATAACAGGCTTTTTACTTAGTCGTTTTGTAATTTTCTATACTTTTAGAGCATAGTTTGTAGTTATTGTGCAGGTTTTGGTTATTAAAGCTCAGCCTTATTAAAACTGTACTACCCCTTTAACAAATGGTGTATGCGTGCGTGTGTGTGTGCGTGTCTGTTAGTGTGTGTGACTGCAAGTCAGTGCGTGTGTGTGTGTGTGTGTGTGTGTGTGTGTGTGTGTGTGTGAGTGTAAGTGTGCGTGTGTGTAATCGTTATAGTGTGTGCTGTATGTGTATTTTAAGGAACTATTTTGTGCTTATTGTTCGTTTATATTCCGTTCTAATATTTATGTTGAATTTGACTTCTAAATTGGAGGAATAAAATATAACCAAAAAAGGGTGTGTGTGTGTGTGTGTGTGTGTGTGTGTTGGTCTGGAGATTTTGTTTAAAGGTGATACATTTTTGAGAAATGTTCCTACATATCACAAAGCTAAACAAATCAGTGTGTATATATCAAATAAACAACATGTAAACGCAAATATAATGTCACCATTCACAAAAGAAAATCTATTTTATTGTAAAATAAAGCACATGGTAATCGTTTGGGTAATAATTTACCCATACATCAAGAGTCAGATCAAATTTTGTTTCAAAATCTTATTTCATCGTTATTTTGCAAACCAGTCAATGGCGCTGCATCACTTTAATATGGATACACAATTCGATGAATTCATTCATTCATTATACAAAGCCACAGAAAAAAAACGACACAGCATAAACAGAAAGATAATGCATGTACTTCAGACGTATTCAACAAGACTGTGAATAAAAAATTGCAACATTCATTTTGGTAGTACAAAATTTCCAAAAGAAATCATGATTATATTATATGTATGTTCAATTATCATTATTATTTCATGAATCATAAAACAAGGTTTCAAATACTAGACATTAAGATTCCACAAAAATGTAGATCACATTGATTCTTTACCCACTGCCTACAGGAACCTGGTGAGCCCTGTACCAACTCTATGGGAATTGCAAAATCCAGCAGGGAACCGATTAAAGTGGCAGTATAGTTGCGAGGCTACGGGAACAAAATTTAATAGCCATTTTGATGATTACAAAAAGACACAATGTACAGCGACAACAATTGAAGAAGAAAACAAATTGCCAGTCCATTGTTACCAAATAATTAGGGGCACTTATCCCTATCCCACTGTGTGTTTAAAAGACAATCAGATGAAGAAAATTATAAGAAATAAATAAATTTCAAACAAAGACTGTTATGAATGCATAAAACATACTCTATTTTTGGAATGGAAATCTCACCCAGTACCACAACATTCAAGCATCTTGGACAAATTATTGAATTGACTTGTTACTTCAACATAACAGTGAGGATGTTTGTACCGAAATGTATATCTGCATAATGGTAAAAAGACGGGTCTATAAAACATAGTATAACAAAAACAAATGATTGTCACGTTTCATTACTACTTTGATTGAAAATTTTTTTTGAAGAATAAAGAAGAAAAAAACACTTATTATTAAGTAAAAAGATTTGATAATGCACACTTATCAACGAAATATGCAAATGACAACAGACATACTATTCATGTACTGTAGTTATGACATTTGACAGATTTGTGAAGAAATTCAGCAAGAGGACAAAATAAATCATGCTTAATATTATGTGTTTCCATTCCCCATTTTACAAGGGAAAATAAATAAATAAATTCTGGATGAACTGAGTATAATATTGTATAAGAGTTAACAATATTATGCCGAGACCTGGGCCTCAATTTCATAAAACTTTTCCATTTGTTGTAAATGACCAATTATTGTATGCATTATTAAACCACTCTATCAACAACAGCCAGTCAGCATTTAAGTCTGTTGTCATAGAAGTTATACTAATTAGACATTTAAATCAATTGGAAAAAAGGTTTCATTAACAAGACCTTTGTAACAATTTTATTACCAAATTTCATTTATATCAACCCATAACGACATGAGCGGCTGCGTAAGAAATTATACCTTACAAAATACAATGTACATGTATATGCACTAGTAAGCAAAAGCCAGTTATGGCATGATTAGACACATACATTTAACTCTATGCACGAAAATCAATGATTTTATCGAAGAAGCCATAGGCAAATTCAACTGAAACTCATAACAGAAATACAGTGGAACAGCTAAACTTGGATAATAATGCTCTGTGCAAAACCTTCCGATGGAAAGCAAGACGAAGCAAAATTTCTGCGAACTGAAATCTCCGAGACACATAACTAATAACAGTTCAAATACCAAACATATCCTTATAGAATCTGTCAATATACAGTACGTGTTGTTCAAATTTACTCTTGATAAATTTGTTCACGTTTTTATATCTTTCTTTGTTCGTTCGAAAATATGTTTGGCTTGATAGTAAAGTTTCAAACAACAAACACAAAGAAACATAGTGAGACTATTTTTAAAGGGGTAGTTTAGTTTTGGTAGAGAGGGCGCTGCTCATCACAATTTTTTTGTGAGGTAATGAAAAACTAAGTGTCGAATATGAGAGAACATGCAGTTTTAATGGCAGAATAAACTTTATTTGGTCAAAATCGACCCAGAAACAGCTGAAATATCAATAAATATATCTGATCTTATAATTATTTGGGGCCCAAATAATTAAATGATTTTTAGAAAAAAATTAAAAAATGCTTGCACTTTTTCAAAAATGTTCAAAAGCATTTTTTAAATAGTTGTTGATGGTCTCGCTATTTAATCATTATATCAATAAAACATCACATGCATAATTTTGTATGAAAAATGGTTGAAACCAATGCCTTTTTAAAAAGCGCCCTCTTGTGTTTTAATGGCTCCTTTTGAATGATAACAGGCTTTTTACTTAGTCGTTTGTAATTTTGTATACATTTCGAGCATGGTGGAGTTATAACTATTAGTTTATAATGTTACTGTGCAGGTTTTGGCTACTAAAGTTCAGCCTTACCAAAACTAAACTACCCCTTTAAGACAGGCCCGGAAAATAATGAATAGACTTTGGGAAAACAATCGTTAGCACGTCAGGGAGCGAGGGACACTTTGGGAATATACGTAAGAGTTGTTTGTCACAAAGAACAAAACAAAAACACACGCTCAATCGTGCAAGAGCTAGTGAGGAATCAAATTCTATCCTTGAAAAATAATAGTTTATAGACACAAACTGTAGGTATATTAAATGAATTACGGGGAAATTGTAAACATCTTTGAATAAAACGAGCATGCATGAATAAAAGTAAAAGGCACAATGCAAAAATCGTACTCGAACCCTGAAATTAACTTGTCTATTAAAGGTAAATTAGACAAAATCAATATCCATAGTCAAGAGACATTTTAGGATTAATGCATACAAGATTTCATTATGAAATAATAAGGGCAAATTCTCAATTTATGTTTGTATGCACTTACAAGTGTAATAAAAAAAATTAAGCATCTAGAACATATATCAAGTACATGACATTGTATTGGGTATACGTGTACGTAAAAACTTTATCATTATTTTGAAAGGTGCAGTAAAATATGCAAGTAGTAACTTCATTGTACGATTGATTATAAGGTTGGCAGTGTCCTAATATCTTGTTTCATTGAAAGTCATGGTAGAATATTGTTGATAAAAAATAAAAAATGAGCAAAGAAAATGGGCTTCACGAGAAATTGTGATATCACTACCCCACAAAAGTTTGAAGAAGGCAGCAGCTTCATTATTGTTGCGTTTCATTGAAAGTCGTGGTCAAATAATCAAATAAATGTAAAATGACTAAAGCGGGCTTCTTCAGGATCAAAATAAAAAAAACATATGCATGTAAAACCATGCAATAGTCAAATTTGGACCTGGAATACAATGTAATGTACATGTGATGAGAAAATGTGAGACATAACAGATAAATAAATATATGTGGCATTGTAATTTGTATTGTTTCTCCTGGCTAAACTAAGCAATAATAAACGCAAGCAGGGAGAAAGAAAAGAATCAAAGTGCATTTTCACGCTCCATCTAGCGACAGTGCATAGATTCATGAACAAATAGCGACCACATGTAGCCTAATTCTATTAGCCAAAAAGTATTTCAAATGGGTCCAGTACAAAAAAACAAAACAAGGATTCGATTCACATAATTCACACAAAAAAAGCAAAACAATTCAAACAGACATCTACAAGTTCTTCACATCTTCACCTTAATCAACAAGACCAAAAAGTATATATTAGACTAGTTTCCGAAAGCAACTTGGTTATTAAAATCAAACTTAGAAGAAGAAAAAAAACATATCCCTATATATATATAATAATAAACACAATAAGGGAATGTGTTTTTTTGTTGTGACTGTGAAGTGCACATTTCATAGTGATCATACGGATACGGGTGGCAATACAACTGCTTAAAAATTCAAGCAAAGTTTTCAACTTGAGATGTAGAATTGCCATATGCCATTCTTTGCATCAGGGGCGTTCCAAATATCGCTGCAGACATCCACGGTGTGAACGCTCTGACATGTGTGACAGTGGCCACTTGTCTTGTTTCCCTAAAGCCCTTGTCACATATCACCGGATAGCCTTAATGGACGCCCGACGGGATCCAAATAATCAATTCGTGCATATGTGCGTTTTTTTTACCGTTTCTTGTTTGGCTAATGCGTTCCTTGTCGAGCAATGTACATCGTTCTATCCGGCAGAATGTTTCGTGCATGAAGCCTTTGGAGGTGACATTCACCACCGGATAATTTGATTTCGCAAATTTTCTATCCGTCTGGCATCCGATTACGCTATCTGGTGATATGTTGTGACAAGACCATTAGGTGCTCACTATACACACATTTGACTGTATAACTGGATGGGGTAACGATTCCAGCACCCGACGAGACCCCTTCATCTGATGCACATTGATCTCTTATCGGCATAGCATAGGCACATGACATCAAGATCATATATAAACCTGCCATACATCGTTCTTCTCATCTTATGTATCACCGAGTATGTCCAGAGAGGTCTCCACATCTGATACTGGCTGGGGAAATGCTCTAGCTTTTGTCAAGACCTCTCTAGTTGATTCTTTATCTACTCGAGATCATATATAAACCTGCCATACATCGTTCTTTTCGTCTGGGATATCGCCAAGGACACCTACAGACGTCTCAGCATCTGTAGCAGGCTGAGGCAACGACGATCCAGCTTCTGCTATGACCCCTCCGACTGGAAGTGTGTATGGTTGTTGATGAACTAAATGGACAATGTTTCCATTCTCAAAGTCTATTGATGATGCCCTAGGTTGCGCTTCCATAAAAGTAGTTGACGTGAGGCTTGCGCCGATGCCCGAGGCATCGCCCGCATCGGAAGGCGCAGCACTGGTTGCCAGGGACAACTTGAAAGCTGAGGATCCAGTAGGAAGCAACTCATCTGCTGAAGCCTTCCTCCAGATATCCTCCACAGGAGTGGATTCTGGTTCATTCAGAGTTGGATGTGTCTGTGCTGTCCCTGAAGCTGCTGCTGTGGACGATGACATTGGAAAACTGACGGATGTCTGAATAAGCTTGGCGACATCGCCTTCCGACACCTTACGCGGCATGTTGAGGTTTGGTCTGTCTGCAGAGGTGATGTCTCCCATGCTGGACTTCTTCAGGGGTGGGTTCTGGACACTTAGCCCCTTCCGTGGACTCTTAGAGTTGGGTGAGGATTGCAGACTTGTGCTTGGAGTGGAAAGAAGACTCGTGTTCGGTGTTAATATCACACCGACTTGGCCAATTGTGGGCGAGGATGACAGATCAGTCCTGACCTTTGGTCTTGTGGCAGGTGAACCCCGGGCAGGTGAACACCCGGCACTTGAAGCCTTTAGGTGGGTAGACAACCCGCCCTGTTGCGCACCATCCGGACCATCGCTCACATCCTGCACGGAAGCAGACAGCGCTTCGTTCCGTGCCTGGATCTGCCGCAGGGTGTTGTCGATGGCCACTTTGTGAGGGTCACTCGAAGCGCGTCCTGACCTTGCGTGATGCGACAAACCTTTCCCCGAACCGGAGATGTGACTCCTCGAGTTCCTTTTCCTCACCGTGCTCTTGTCCAACTTGAGGGCACTCACCAGGTTTGGCGATCGACCGCTCGCCAACGCGCTCGTACTCGTGCCAGTGGCTCCAGCTCCTGCTGTAGCCAGCAATGCAGAGTCTGCACTGTCTCGTAGAGAGCGGTGTTTGTGATCTTCGCTCTTGCGCGAGGCACCGGCGATGTTCTCCAGGAACTCTCGGCGCATTCTGCGTATCCTCTCTGCCTCAGTTTCGCCTTCCCTGGCCGACTCCATCAACGAAGTTCCTCCTACCCCGTTACCCCCACGTAATCTATCCGCCTTCACGTGCTTCCCACCATTCCGCGATGAAGACTTCCCATGCGATCTCGACGTTGACCTCGGTCCTCTCTCCTTTGAAGCGTTTTCCAGTAAGAGGTCGAGATCCATGTTGATGCTGAGGCCGCTTGATGTTGCTGATTTGTAACTCCTCCGTTGGGCCAGTGTCTGACGTGGCCGATCTAAAAAAAATTGGAGAGAGTACTTTTAACCAATTGAAGACAATTAGAATTTGGACAAGAAACACATTCTAATTAGATTAAAGGGGTAGTACAGTTTTGGTAAGGCTGAACTTTAGTAACCAAACCTGGACAGAAACATTATAAACTAATAGTTATAACTCCACCATGCTCGAAATGTATACAAAATTACAAACGACTAAGTAAAAAGCCCGTTATCATTCAAAAAGAGCCATTAAAACACAAGAGGGCGCTTTCTGAAAAGGCATTGGTTTCAACCATTTTTCATACAAAATAATGCATGTGATGTTTTATTGAAATGATGATTAAATGGAGAGATCATCAACATCTATTTAAAAAACGCTTTTGAAATTTTTTGAAAAAGTGCAAGCATTTTTTTATTTTTTTTTTTTAATCTAATTATTTGGGCCCCAAATAATTATAAGATCAGATATATTTATTGATATTTCAGCCGTTTCTGGGTCGATTTTGACCAAATAAAGCTTGTTCTGCCATTAAAATTGCATGTTCTCTCAAATTCGACATTCAGTTTTTCATTACCTCACAACAAAATTGTGATGTGCAGCGCCCTCTCTACCAAAACTAAACTACCCCTTTAAAGACTATGATATCTGGGGCTCTGTCAATGTCCCTCATGGATTAAATTCGCAGTCAATAACTCAAATTAATAGGACACAATGTTTGTTAGGATTTTTAAAAAATCACTTATTTAACTCTTCAAATTGACATCAGCATAAGCATAGGGGTTTATATTTAGGAAACCCAGTTATTTTATGTGCAAACTATAACACTATTGTTGGACGTTAGTATACAACTAACGAATGGGCTTCTTGTGATAGTCAAATCTATTACCGAGGTGGGCTCAAAATGATTATTACCCGAAGCGTAGCTGAGGGTAATAGTCATTTTGAGCCCACCGAGGTAATAGATTGCCTATCACAATCAAGCACATTCGTTAGTTGTTTAATATCACTCATCAATATCACGGATTGGCTGTTGCGCACATACGCAATGAATGCGTACTAGCGCTCCCACGGATGTGCTTATTGGCTGTCTTGGTGTTCTTCTTCCAGGGTGTTAGTTTTTACCAGCAATGTCAATCACGTGACTAGAACGTGTGCGCCATAGAGTACTGCACAAATTTGATCGCGTGTGCATTTTGCTAAAACACATGATCTATGGGACGAACGCGTAACAAACTTTTATTGTTAATTTTTGCTAACAAGCCCGGTCACGTGATTGCGCGGGGATTGCGCGTGTTGTCCAAAACTATCATTTGTCAAATACAATGGTAAAACGATCTTATGAGGGATATAAAGCTTATTAACAACAATGTGTTATGTATGGTTGCCAAATCCTTTGAACTCAGTTCACATCTTAGTTCACATCTTAGTTCACATCTTAGTTCCCAACTAATGAGACCTGAGGATGTTCTTCCGAAGCCCTATATACATGTAGGTTCCACCAACGGCCAGTAGTAAACTGATTTTATATACGATTTCAGAAATATGGAGTCCCTGGTCAATAGTCATCAAACAACACTAGCTTTAGTTCCAATCTTAGTCTAATTTAGATGACAGGACTTGGTCTGCAACAAGAGATCCCTTTAGTTGCCAACTATGGTTAAATTAGAAGGTAATAAATGCCAAATAACCACAGCTAGTAACTAAGAACACTTTTTGGTGCTTACTCAACCCTAGCATCTAAAATAGACTTCAGGTAGAAGGGAACTAAGCCAGGGATTTTTTTTTTATATAGGCCCTGGAAACTAGCTTGCAGGGATTCATGAATAATTTCACAAAGATTCAAAGTTGAACTTAACTCTAAGTTGGACCTACATGTAACTATTATGGAAAGCCGTTTAATTTCTTTGTATAATTGTTGAAACAGTTCTTTTAAAAAGGCATTAATTTTGATAAAAATTTGTTATATTTTTGTTATTATCAAAAGGACTTTAAATTTTTCATACAAAGTCTCATATACTTTTTTTTTGTTTTGCTTTGAATATGTTTTATTCCAAGGCTACAAATGTCTTTCCATACATTTTTAAGTCCAACTTAGTGTTAAGTTTGACTTAGAATCTTTGTGAAACACCCCCAAGGTATGTTCTGTTTTTTACTATGTACCTTTGGGCGATCTGCCTGATTCAAGAAGAGATAATTGAACAGCCCTCTTGAAATCGTCATCGAAGTTCAGAGTCTCAGCTGAGAAGGAATCAACAAAAAAGAAAGAAACTTTTAAGATAAAAACTCTTTGACGGATCAATATTTGTTTTTAGGATTTGTTTTGGTGCACATTTTTCAAGGTATTTACAAGTAACACTCTTTCCAGTAAATTTCTAATTATTACGACGTGAATATACTTCAAGAATTCAAGATGTCATCATTTATTTAACCCATGATAATAATACATATACCTCTTTAAAGCACATATAAATTATGATTGTTTTAAAAAGGTATATAAATCAAGGAAATATCTTCTTTTTTGTTTAGGTGATTAAAAGAAAGACTTACTCTCTGTAGACTGTGTCTGGGGGTCACTTCTCTTTGGACTCTTGCCCGGCCCAGGGGATTCACCCTGCACATTCAGTAGTGAGCTGGGGTAAAATGAGACAATAAATTAAGAATATTATCATCTATGTTCACCTCCATTTCATGGTCAAAAAATATTTTTAAAAAAACACACACACACCACCTATAAACAATGGTTTACATCAGACAAACATGGAGTTCAATGTCCCTACATACATGTATTCTATGATGCAACATTATCAAAACCAATATCTGAATATTGGACAACAAATTATTTAATTCATGTCAATCAAAGTTCTTACCCTTTTGATTACTGAACCCCATTGTTTCTTGGGCAGGGGTCAAAGGAAATTAAATTTGAATTCAAATTGATGATTGACAAATTTAAACAACTGAATACCTAAAGATTGCACAAATTGAAAACAAATTGAAAATATTGAAATAAAAAGTAAGAAATTTG
The DNA here is from genome assembly GCA_037951105.1 of Echinarachnius parma. NCBI lineage: Eukaryota > Metazoa > Echinodermata > Echinoidea > Clypeasteroida > Echinarachniidae > Echinarachnius > Echinarachnius parma. The sequence continues at coordinate 78,399 of JBAMJV010007331.1, read as the reverse complement.
AAACTGAAATAAAAATCAATTAATGAGAAATTGTTCTACCTCGTGGACGGGCTGCTCTCTGGCTGATCTCCGCTGCCGCTGGAGGCGGGCTGGTCCACTCTACTCGCGGGGGAGTCCAGCATCTCCGTCTGCTGCATGAGAAGGAGTTGAGACATTTCTAGCGCACGCAGCAAACCCGCAGTCATAGTGGATGAACCTGGGGAATAGCGATAGAAAATTAAACTATAGTTTTTATTTAATAATAATAATAATAATATACTCGATTTATATAGCGCCTAATATGATTGATAATCATCTCTAAGCGCTTTACAATGATAATATTACCCCCGGTCATAGGATACAATGCAAACCAGCACACATTGTGTGCACCATCTCCACTCCCTGGGGAGCATTCCTTCCAAGCGGCACATGGGCATTGAGAAGATCCTTCACATATAGGCTTTCACCTCCTACCGGGGTCCCCATTTATACACCTGGGTAGAGAGCAGCAATTGTGGATAAATTGTCTTGCTGAAGGACAAAGGCAGTGGGCAGGGTTCGAACTTGGGATCTCATGATTGGAAAGCGCGCGCTCTACCAACCTTGCCACACCACATCCACAGTGGCTAGGCATGGTGGCAAAATAGTAAAGTATCCGTCTAACAATTTACATTAGTTGTACAAGAAGGAGTTGTGACATTTCTAGCGCACGCAGCAAACCCGCGGTCATAGTGGATGAACCTGGAGAATAAAGACAGAATATCGTCGGTTGAGAAAGAGAAGTGCGCCAAGTCCCTTTCTGTTATTAAAAAATAATCATGTTTAAAGTTTGAAAGCCATGTAAAAACCTATGTACATGTATCTCTCTTTTACATTTGTGGAATATTTCCCAAAGTAGATATCATTATTGTCTAAAAGTGTCAAATTATGTTGAGGAGGCTCGGACCTACGAGATGGTATGCATCAATTTAGCCAAAAATCTCTTTCTCTCCCGATGATATAACGCAGAGGTTTGTATAGCATTGAAGTTCGGCATAGTGGCGCAGCAGTGTCATACTCACACAGAAATGTGTGAATGTCCTAGGGCATGGGTACAAGGAGTATGCGTACAATATATAATGGCAAACTAGCAGCAACATCATGCTAACAGCAGGTGTATCAAACTAACCTCTTTGATTCCTTCCACTGCCCATCCTCCCTCTGGTGAGGTCTGTGAATAGCCCTTCCTCCTCCCCTTGCTCAGGCTGAGAGAATGTGTACCATACAGGGAGTAGTTTTTCAATATGTAATAGCTAGCTAGCAGCAACATCATACTAACAGCAGGTGTATCATACTAACCTCCTTGATTCCTTCCACTGCCCATCCTCCCTCTGGTGAGGTCTGTGAAGGGTCCACCCTCCTCCTCCTGCTCGGGCTGCTTCTGCGACTGTGCCATGGCGTCCTGTATGGAGGCCTCGATGGCTCGCCTCAGGGCCTCGTCATTCTGTGGAATGAAACATAGATCATTGGATTACTAATGGATTAGGATTAGGATTAGTGTTAGGGTTACTGGTTAGGATTAATAACCATAATAAATGACTGCGCCATAGCGTCCTGTATGGACGCCTCGATGGCTCGCCTCAGGGCCTCGTCATTCTGTGGAAAGAAAAATGAACGATTGGATTACTAAGGATTAGGATTAAGATTAAGATTAAGATTATTGTTAGGGTTAGGGTTACAGGTTAGCATTAATAACCATAATAACTGACTGTGCCATGGAGTCCTGTATGGATGCCTCAATCTCTCGCCTCAGGGCCTCGTCATTCTGTGGAAAGAATCATGAACCATTGGATTACTTATGGATTAGGATTAGGATTAAGGTTACATGTTGGGATTAATAAGGGTCAGGTTTAGGATTTTCCTCATGCTCTGGCTGTTTCTGCGACTGCGCCATCGATGCGATGGCGCAGTCGATGGCTTGCCTCAGGGCTTTGTCATTCTGTCGCAAGAAACAAAATCATTAGATTACTAATGGATTAGGATTAGGATTAATAAGGATTAGGATTAATAAGGATTAGGTTTAGAGTCTTCCTCTTGCTTGGGCTATTTCTGTGACTGCGCCATCGCATCCTATATGGATGCCATCGATGGCTGGCTTCAGGGCCTCGTCATTCTGCAGAAAGAAACAAATCATTAGATTACTCAGGGCATGGATTTGGATAAGGATTAGGATAGGATTAGGATAAGATTAGGGTTAGGGGGTTGGGATAATGGTTAGAGTTAAATTTTGGAGAGAAATGGACAATTTAGGCATCATGTTGTAGACCAAATGAGGCATAAATTATTTGATTACTAAGGATATGGATTAGAATTTGGTATTAGGATCAGGAGTATAGGTAGGGATAATGTTTAGGGTTATGTTTATGGAGAACATGGAAATTTCAGGCATCATGTAGAAGACTAAATATGAGAAGTAGATAAAATAAGTGTACACCAAGTACATTTTGGAGTACATGTAGATATACATGTATAATTTCCCTTGAAGCCATTGTTAAGTGTATAGGTGGTGGGTGGTATTTAATGACAGCCTTAAAAACCAAGTAATTACAACACATCATTAAAGGACCTAAAGAATACAACGTACTTTGACACTTATTCCATAGTTGATGACTTGAAACATAGGTCTGCCGAAAAAAAATCCATGAAAATAGTGATGAAAGTAGTGATGGAAGACTAGTTTTCCGATGCCAAATCTCACTTGGAAGCCAGTTTACGCCCCACCCACATTTAGGGTCCCGAATCGGCAGCGTGATCGACATGTGATTGACAATTCATTGGCTTACGTCATGACGCGTCATCTACAGAATTTAGTTCATTAGTCCGTTCTTTGGATGTCACATTTTGGCGATTTTGGCGTTCCCAGGACAATTAGATATTTACTAATTACCCCAAAATTGATTGATTTCATGAGAAATGACTGCCAAATTCTTTTTCTTCGGGAAAAATTACATATAGAGAGCCGAATTGTGAAAATTAGGCCATCTAGACGCTGTAGTTCCTTCAAGAAAGTTTCACAATCCAAGAACTTCAAAAAGAATACCTCAATACTTTCTACAATTAATAGTGAAGACTTGAGTTTATAAGCTTTCTCAAAAAAATTAAAACATACATGTACCAGTATTGGATGCACTTGGTAGTTTTCACAAATAGTCATGCCATAAATAAATTATTCAAAATGTATATAAATATTTTGTTTAATCTCATTGACGCATGAACGTCTTTTCAAATAAGTAGATTAGAGAAGAGATAGATCCATCAAAACCTAAGAGTTTAATAAGCTTTCTCCAAGAAATGAAAACATACATGTATAAGAAGTGGCTGCACTTGGTAGTTTTCACTAATTTTCATGCCATTAAATCATTCAAGATGTATATAAATATTTGTAAAACTTGTTGAAGCATGGATGTCTAACCAAATGATTAGATTAGAGAATATATAAGACAGTCAAGACCTAGAGTTTATATTAAGCTTTCTCAAAAAATGAAAACATACATGTATTAGTATTGGCTGCACTTGGTGGTTTTCACTCGTTTCCATGCCACTAAATTACTCAAAACAAACATAAATATTGTAAAATCTCATTGACGCATGAACATCTTTTCAAACAAGTAGATTAGAGAAACAATAAGACCGTCAAAACCCAAGAGTTAAATAAGGTTTCTCCAAGAAATGAAAACATACATGTACCAGTAGTGTTTGCACTTGGTAGTTTTCACAAATTTTCTTGGGGGGGGGGAGGAGGGGGGATCTCCCCCAGTCCACAGAAGAATCTTGTATATATATATAGCCATTTAAGCATGCCATTCAATTGCGAAATAAATGGGTTAATACAGGGTGGCCTCAAAAAAATGGAACGGGGCACTTCCCAAAATAGAGTAACAAAATGATTATGTCCATCGGATAGGGTGTCTTTTCCGATGAAAAACGATACCAAGAACAATCATTTTGGTTGTGTAGTTTTTGTTTTAGGGCGCTGTGAGTGACACCATGTCAGGTTCCCATTTTTGTCAATTTTTACCAAGTCAGTGTCTGATAAATTGCACTTACTGCCCGTCATAAACGAGCAATACGTGCGCCAGTGTTAGTGTGCATTCAGCTGTGTGCCGAGAGAATGGGCATAGTTGTTCAATACTATGACGGGCAGTAAGTCCGATTTATCAGGCATTGACTTGGTCAAAATTGACAAAAATGGGAACCTGACATGTTGTCACTCACAGCGCCCTAAAACAAAAACTGCACGACCAAAATTACTGTTCTTGGTATCATTTTTCATTGGAAAAGACACCCTATCCGATTTTGGAAAGTGCCCCGTTCCGTTTTGGGGGGCCACCCTGTATAGTAGAACAGCTAGCCTTCTGATAGTTCTGAGCAGACATTTTCTCTTCTCCATTTTTAAAGCGCCAAAAGGCTAGTACAAATTTCTTTATCGAAAGCTCCCATAATTAAATAAATTCCCAGTTAAATATGATACAGAATAGTTGCCTTGTAGCCCAGGGAAGTTATTTTCTCTTGCCCATTCTGCTAAATGGCCAGTATTTAATTTATCTAGAGCTTCCATAAATATATTAGAATCACATATACATGCATGCTTTTAAAAAAGATTATGGATTCCTTTTGGACGTCTGCATAACAAAACCTACACAGGCGTAACAAAATAACCTATTTCGGGATTGATATATCCTAAACAAAAACAGTTTGCGAAGCCAAATATACATTTCAAGAGTTCTTGAGATTACAGAGGAAATGCGCAACAGGGGTGGAACAGAAGCCATCGAAATGCAGCTTTTGGTGGGCTTCAAAATGCAAAACGGGCTCTTTAAACATTATATTAACACGAATCAACAAAATAATATTCATCTCAAGAATGATGAGCGTCTACTAAAAGGTACTTGTGAAATATTATTAGCAGAATGCTCACTTCAGCCATGGTTTTTTTTTGTTATTTAAAGATATATTAAGCACTATCGGTATCTATAACCAGTGTCATAGTCTAGTCAGAGGGGAGGTGGAGCAGGGCAAGCCAATTATTGGGGGGTTCACTTATTTAAAGAACTTCTTTACTGTTTGGAGGATTTTCCTCTTACTTTTATTTCATTTTCATATTACATGTTTGTGGTAGCACATACGTTTTCTCTTGCCCTGCCATCACATCATCATCATCATCATCATCATCATCATCATCATCATCAACTCACCGCATCATCTGAATCCTCCTCCAACGTCTGATACGACCACGATGAGCTGGTCCTCCGTCGTCGCGACGGCGAATCGGACGACACGTCTGGCGGAAGAAAGCCTTTGCTGACCGCCGCGAGAAACTCGTAGCGCTTGCGCTTGGCCAGGTGGGCGGCCTGGATGATCTTGGTGCGGGGCGTGCGCAGGTAGTTGCGTGCAACCATCTGGGAGAGATTCTCCGCCGCTTCTTCAAGTTCATTCTGAAAGTAAAAGGAAAAAAATGTTTAATTTTTAAGCTTAATTGAACAAACATTTATCTAGTCTGATATTGATTTGACCGCACTCAATTTATAACTTTGTAATAATTACATACATTTAATAATAACTATTAACAGTATGAAGAGTAATTTTATTTTGTAATATTGGATCCTTGTTATGTTTCTCAGAACCAGCGCACATAACATTTTAATTTTCATGTAAATTTAAATGAAATAAAAATTTAATTAACAGTGAGAAAACTATTTTTAAAAAAGGAAAAAGGAAGCACAATAAACTACCAGAATACTAAATTTAATTTCAAGAATGAATTTCAAGTTGTGCAAAAAACAAACACAGATTGAAAGGAAATGTAATCACATAAAAAAAGCACAAGTAGAAAAACAATTCAAATAAAAAAGAAAACGCAACAAAAATATATATATCACAAACTAAACTTACTTGCATAAATTCAAAGATCTGTTTGCTGCCACCTTTGTCCTCCAAGTGATAGCCGTAGGGGTATGAGTACTTGAGTATATGTCTGGAAGCTAGCAGTTCCTGAATGGCCTCACTGATGAATTGGGTTTCCTCCTTCGAAGCTAGGATATAGGTTAATAGGAAAATTTATCAATAATTTGAGACAACAATACAATAATAGGTACTGGATAATAATCAAGCTATTTGCTAGGTAATGACATGGCCGGGGGGGGGGGGGGGGGGGGGTATTTGAGTATATCTGGAAGCTCGCAGCTCTTGAATTGCTTCACTGATGAATTGTGTTTCCTCTTTTGAGGCTGGATTATAAGGAGGTATTCAGAAAAAAGGGATAAATTATAAGAGACAATTACTGGATAATATTCAAGCTATTTGCTATGTAAGGACATGGGCGGGGGGGATATTTGAGTACGTCTGGAAGCTCGCAGCTCTTGAATGGCCTCACTGATGAATTGGGTTTCCTCTTTTGAGGCTGGATTATAAGGAGGTATTCAGAAAAAAATTATCAATTAAAAGAGACAAATTGTTGAAAAGTCATCATTTTAGAGGTACTGGATAATGAGCTATTCGCTACATTATTACATTTTTTTTTGGGGGGGGGGATATTTGAGTAAAATTTTGGAAGCTAGCAGCTCTTGAATGGCTTCACTGATGAATTGTGTTTCCCTTTTTGAGGCTGGATTATAAGGAAGTATTTAGGGATAAAAAAGGATAAATTAAAAGAGACAAATTGTTGAAAAGTCCTCATTTTAGAGGTACAGGATAATGAGCTATTCGCTACGTTATGACATTGGGGGGGGGGAAATATTTGAGTAAAAGTTTGGAAGCTAGCAGCTCTTGAATCGCCTCACTGATGAATTGGGTTTCCTCCTTCGAAGCTAGGATTAAATGTGATTAATGGGAAAAATTATCACTTACTTGAGACAACAGCAAAAAAAAGTGAAATGTTCAAAGCTAACAGAAGACTAGCTATTTCTGAAGTTGTTACCATCAATTTGTATTCTTTGGGCAAGTGTCTGTTTGTTAAAATTTGTTATCACTTGGCTAACTTTACTTAGAATTATTCTTACAGATTTTGCTTGCCCGATTGGAAAACTGCTTTACTTTCTCTACCAGAACTCAACTATCCCTTTAACAAACTTTGTAATGTTTACCTTCCACCAGATAAAGCTTTCGGGCACCTAAAACTTGCGAAATCTTAATTTTAATTGCCTGACTAGGCCACACATGAAAAAAGGTTAATTTTTAGCGTTGACAATACCTTTGGCGTCGGAATGGCAGGCAAGTTTCTTCATCTTGCCGATAGCCTTCCGCATCAGGGGCTCCTCAAGTTGGTAGCTGTTCTCGTGGTTCTGGAATCGCGTGTAGTAGTGGAGGAATCGGTTCAGCTCCTGCATATCCTTGTTTTTCCTCTCGGCCTGAACAAATTAAAAAGGACAGTTCCCTGAAACATTACTTGCATTCCTTCAACATACATGTACTGCAGCATTTGAAACGTCATTGTCCCACATACCCATAAAGCTTTGCTTTGCAATGACACGGGTCTATTCCACGACGATACACGCCAGGGCCCCTGTTTCATGAAACTTTTCCAATTGTTGTAAGTGTCCAATTATTGTAACTACTATGGCAACAGCCAATCAGCATCGAGCATTTTAGCTGTTGCTTTGGTAGTTACAATAATTGGACAATTTATACAACAGTTGGAAAAGTTTAATGAAACAGGGCCCAGAACTGAGTCTACGTCACGTGCCACTACTTACGGGAAGGAAGAGCTAAAATGTTAATATTAATGCCACGTAAATTCAGTCCTGTCGAGGGACGTTGCTTTTGTTATGGTTAAGGGAGTGGCCGAGTGTCTGACATGGCTAGTTAGTGGCCATTCCATGGCTTCATAAAGCATACATTTTACGAGGTGCTTATGGCACCGTAAAATAATCATTTCTTAATCTGAATTTTATGCCACGTAATTTCAGTCCTGTCGAGGGACGTGGCTTTTGTTATGGTTAAGGGAGTGGCTGAGTGTCTGGCATGGCTAGTTAGTGGCCTTTCCATGGCTTCATAAAGCATACATTTTATGAGGCGTTTATGGCACCGTAAAATAATCATTTCTTAATCTGATTTACTGTAAGTCTTTATGTACATTATATCTGTGACTAGGACATTACAAAGTTTACAAATGTGTTAATAAATGCATTTCTTTGTTCTTGTTATCAGCATATCACATATACTATTGCTTCATTTGACCCTACATTTTTATAAAATTCAGTTAATTGACCTTCGACCTGTAATACTGACCTTTGATTTGAACTCGCTGCAATTTCCCGCAACCAATTTGCCCTTGCTCTGAAAAATGTTATACTAAATTATGCTTCTTATTTTGATACCGTTCTTTGAACATTTGTCTTTGAACATCGAAAAGTTCTTTAACCTTTGATTCTTATCCTTGATGAAGACTCTGTAGATAACGGATAATGTATAATACAAATTTTTGACAGGTTATGTGTTGTTGTATTTTGTATTTCGTGTATATTGTATATTTTAGATTAGTATTCATGTATTTTGTTGTTGTTGTCTTTTGCTAGCAACGACTAGACCGGGTGTCTAGGTCGTTTTTTTTCCTTAGGGATCAATTTTATAAGTTTTGTTCAAAAATTGTTTTGATTTATTCATTCATTCATTCATTTTTATATGTTTGTCCGTTTTTATGATTGTTATATTATGTCATTCTGTATAATTATATTTTGTTGTTTTTTAAATGAATTGTGGAAAATCAAATCAAATCAAATCAAATCAAATCAAATCAAATCAAATCAAATCAAATCAAATCAAACCAAATCCCACTTACATCTGACATGAGACCATCTGCCTTCTCTTCCACCTTCTGGACGGCCTCGTAGCGGTTGCATCTGAAGTAGCCTCCCGTCTCAGAGCTGTGCTTACTCCAGACCTCTAGGCACACCCAACAGAAGTCGTGTTTACACTGCAGAAATGTAAACATGAATACATAGATTACAAATAAATATACATATAGAGAGAGGAATATATCAATCATCACCATCATCATCACCATCACCATCACCATCATCATCATCATCCTCATCATTATCATAAATTATTATCAACAAAGTCATCATTATCATCATCATCAACAAAGTCATCACCATTAAAATCATCAAAAATAATCATTATCTACTCTTCCTCATCAATCTCTCCATCATCATCATTATCATCATCTTCACCATCATCATCCTCGTCGTCGTCGTCGTCATCATCATCATCAATATCATCATCATCGACATCATCATCATCACCATCACCATCACCATCACCATCATCATCATCAACATCATCATCATCGTCACCGCCGTCAACTCACCTTAGTACATTTCATATGATTGCAGCCCTCATTTTTCTGTATGGGTGAGTGGCACTTTGGGCAGGATTTGGAGTTGGTTATAAGCCACAGGCAGTTAGCGGCATTCTCGGTTTCCTCTTCCGTTTTGTTTACTGCAGGAAACATAATAAACGAAAGGAATGAAATAATTTTATTTACCACAACAAATCAAAATAATATGTACAATCAAACCTTTCTTAATAGTGGCCACCTGTCTTTAGCAGACAACCTGCCTATAGTGGACACCAAAAATAATCATTTGCAGGGAGAAAACCAATGTCATAGAACCCATCTATTTTTCATAAAGGTCACCTGTCTACAGTGGCCACTTTTCATTTTTTTTTCTCGGGTCACTATACACAGGTTTGACTGTACGCTCATTTACATAATCAGCAAGCAATTATGCAATTAATTTCATTTCAATTAGATTCTCAGTTTATAGCATATAACACATTGCAATAGCACATGCGCTTGAATTATGTAACTGGTCATTCTCACTACAGCTCAACCAAATTTTTAAACAGACGGCACAGTCAACTGAGAGAGGGTGTCAAATTTTAAGCAAAAATCGTACTGTCAAACATTCCATCCATGGACTGGAACTATGAGAGCGCTATTCTGTCCATAATTTCTAACAAGTGTTCATAACTGTCTTCCTTCTTGACCAATTTTACTCAAACTTTTACAAATTACATGTCAGAATCAGTTTCTTATAGTGAAACAAGAATTTGCCATGATTTCATTGTTCTTTAAGTAGCCTATATACAAGCTCTGCTTTCTCGATTGCCTCCTCCTATATACTAACATATATATTAACATGTATACATGTGTATAAAAATCTAATCTGTTAAATTACATGTAAAATTGTTCTATTTTGTGTTCAAGAGATGTCAATATAATTAACTTACAATATTTTTAATATCATATGTTGTTAACATTGTGAAAAATAAATTAATCAAATCAAAATCAGATGATAGACCTTTATAAAGGAATCTAGCAACAATGTTTAATCATAAATCTAGCACTTATCACATACCTTGTTGCATTTCTATTACTATTATAAACATGGAAATAGATTTCAGTTTTCCATATTGGAAGTAAATGTTACACTTTTAGGCTGGACTTCCTTGATCTTCTCCAGTTTTCCATATTTTTCTTTCATTTTAAAGATATTTATGATTGACATTTTTGTTTAATCTGGAAGTCTCCCTGGGGAGACTTTTAACTGTGTACACAAAGATTATAAGAATGAGAAGTAAATCTTACACTTTTCAGGCTGGACTTCCTTTATCTTCTCCAGCCACTTCTTCCAGTTCTCGCAGCTACACGGATCATGGGGCTCTCCTAGACAGTCCCTGCAAACAGAATGAAAACAATTTATATAATAGTTATTCTAATTCTCATTTTTTTAAACTGAAAAATTATTTCCTCCTCCCTGGCCCTGCGTAATAAAACATTTTCAATCGCTGTAAATGTCCACTTTATATTGAATCAAACTACTATGGCAACAGCTTTAATGTTCCATGTCGATTTCTGGTGACAGAGTAGTAGCAATAATTGGACATTTACAACGATTAGAAATGTTTTATGAAGCGGAGCCCTGGTCTCAACAATACAACCTTTACAACGTGCGGTAAAATTCAATCAATAATTATGTCATCTAACTACTGTATCAACAAAAATATGATGTTAACATAATGAGAAAGGTATTGTCATGTAGTTATTTTTTATTACATTTTGGAATTTTTATAATTTTTAATTTAAAAAAAAAAAAAAAAAAAAATTTGGGGGGGGGGGGGTTCCAAATGTAATTGTTAATAATGAAGAAACAGATTTCTGACCTGAAAATGCTGGATGTTTTTTCACTTTTTTTAAACTGTCTGAAATATTTCCAGTGCATATAATCGGATTGATATGATTTATATTCAGAGAAATCAACAGATCAAATAGATGCTAGGTTAAATTCAACTAGTTGTAAAATTGGTATACCAAGGAACATAAAGTCCAAAATAGCAAGTTAATTGTGTAAAAAAAGCATTCTTTGATGTAGGTTAAATAGATTTAACAATAAAAGATAGAAATCACTCACCAACAAAACAGATGTCCACTCCCGCAGTCCACGGCTTTGGACATTGGGGGTGGCCCGGACGGACTTGATGTAGTTTCTCGCGGCGAGACGGGTTCGATGTTGATGGGCAGTTTGACCGCTCGGCCGCACCCTACTTTCGGACACCACTTCAGGCTCGGGTTGGTGTCAACGAAGGCCTAGGGAAAAACGATGCAAAATTCAATCATATATTAATTGATATCAATTTTGCAATCTAGCATTAAAGGGGACCACCAGGCAAAGGACAACACATTATTATATGTTTTTGGTACTGTTTTGTGATATCAAATAGATACCCAACATTTTGCAAAGGGTTGTGTAATTCATAAACAAAGCAATTCATTTCCACCACTTACGGAACCACTGCTATTTCCTGGTTCCATACGGGCCAAGCATTTGCGAGTGCGCCAATGCTTTCACGCGTACGTCAATAGATTCCCGGATGATTCGCTCTGCACAGTAAGCTCTGGCTCTGCATGCATATAGTCTACGCAATTCAGACCTCATGAACGCATAGTTGAGAATGGTGATGCGTTTTCCAATTATATATTTTTTTCTGAAAACATATTTTTGTGAACTTGTTGAAGGAATTGAATACTGAAGATGGTACCTTTCTATAATAAGAATATTATTTTTGGGTGGTGGTACCCTTTAATATTGATGTTAACCCATTCCCTTCAAGTTTTTGAAATCCCCATAGACTTTGGACACAACCCACCCGGTTCCCGTAGTCAAGGGGTTTAATGGGCAGTTTGACCGCTCGACCACACCCTACTTACATACACCACTTCAGGCTCGGGTTGGTGTCAATGAAGTAAAAAACATGAAATACAATAAAAGGTCTAAAGTTGCTAGACTAATTAAATCGACCATTAAATTATTTCAAATCTACAAATCAATACAATTCCATTCGTATGTATTTTCTAGTTCCTTAGACTATCTCTCAAAAATCAAATGGTATTTCTTTCATTCAAGACAAGAATCTGGCTACTTTTGAATTCTGACTTGAAATGGTAGGACAGTATCTTTAAAGGGACATACATGTAGTAACATTGTCCAAATCCTCAAAATCCAATTGGAATTCTAATCCCTCATACATTGTTGTATTTGTATTTGTATTAACAATAAAAGCATGGGACAGGTTTCGGGTTTTTAAAATCTCCCTTTCGTTAAAAAGATATTTACGATTGAAGTGTTCAGGTGTTAAATTATCCACTGGACCGTCAAAACCGTGTACAAAGTGAATGCAGTGAGTTAGTGAATATCACTTTGCTTTTTTGCTCATTCCTCGGCCATATAACGGCCATTTAACTTGAAATTTTTCACACAACACCCAGTGGACATATCAGATAAGAACAATATACATTGTATCAACCACTCATCACTTTTTTGAACATGACAACAAAGTTACTAGATCCCTTTAATAGTACAACATACCCTGATGTCAAACTGCAGAAACCTTCTGGCCATCTCTCTGGATACCAGAGTCTCTATGATCTCTACGGGCACGAGCTTGTCGCACTCGAAGGCAGGGCACATGATGTCGTGGGCTTTCCCCTCCGTTATCTTGCCTGAAAGATATCTGGAGGAAGAGGAAGAAAATGAAAAGAATTTTTTTTTTTTTTTCTTTACTGAGGCTTCTTTGTTGGATTCCAATTAAAGAGCACAATGGATTTAACATTAATAGAGAGAAAGATAAGGGGAAAATGCCAAACAAATGTGTGCCATTTGAGAGATTATCATAATGTGGGAGCATTGTGGTCTTTGGTTTGGGGATTCGTCTTTCAATCCGAAGGTCGTGGGTTCGATTCCCAAACTTTGGCACATATTTCCTCCAGCAAGACACTTGATGCACATTTGCTGCTCTCAACCCAGGGCACCCCCCCCCCCCCCCCCCCCCCCTCCGTTGCAGAAAGAGATACAATCGATTGTAAGTCATATCATGTGTTCTAAATGCATAAATCTGATTGGTTGAAATATGAATTAGTACTATAATGATAACTGTTGCCGTACATACCTCTCCCAACACTGTCTACAAAACTGGTGAATACACGGCATCTCCACAGGAGAATCGTCGCTGGGTATAAGGTCTGTACATATATCGCACTGTAAAGGAGACATAAAACAAAAGGCAGTTATTACTGGATACAGAACCCAATTATAATCAAAGCACATCGTTAGGCGAACAGCAAAAGGTGTTGAGAAACAAATACTGCAAGGCGCAATTGAAGGAAAACGTGGTAGGTAGAGGACTGATGATATCAAGAAAGTATCTCGGGAAGGAATGAAGGGTGCAACACACTTGGCAGAAGATAGAGTTGCCTGGCGTGCTCTCGTGAAGACCACAGCAGCGCTTTACAGCGCCACCTGTGCTTGATGATGATGATGATAATCAAAGCGTCGGTTGAGAAAGAGAAGAGCGCTGAGTCTTTTGTTGTACTTCAGATTTTAAAAAAATATTTAAGTTTGGGAGTCTTGTAGAAACCAACTTTTAACTCCCTTTTATTTCTGATAAATATTCCCAAAATTACAACATATCACCTGAAAATAAGGCATCACATAGGAAAGGGAAGGAAGTATGACCAGTACAGAAATTGCTTTTTGGAGGAAACAAAATTTGGCACTCTTTTAACAGACGTAAATACTTGTATGTGCATATTTCAAATTTCAGCCATAATTTCTCCTGAAATTTCCTTAAATAAATTTTGTTATATCATAGCACTATTTTTACTTTCAGAAATTTCCCACACCTCACGTTCATCTGACTTGACTTTGACCACACATTTCAGGCTCATTTAGAACATGCATGTCCAAATTTAAATTCCAGTTATAAATTCGACTGACATTTCCTTGCTTGGAAAAAAAATCAATATTATTACACTATAGATTCTTTTTAAAAGAGATTACAAAATTTTGATACACACCTCGCTTTCATCTGTTTGGACGGGTTGCTGTTGCATCTGATCTGTCGGCTCGGTTTCGGTCGGTTCGATCGTAACCTCCGGGACGGGTTGGTGCATTTCGGTCTCGGTTTCCAGGTGTTTTACACCGGACTTCTCGCAGCATTCGCTCGGATTGGTGATCCACTCCTCCAGTAAAACCTCACGAGACCATTCTAAACAAATCGAAAAATTTGGGATAATGAACATTAAGTTAGAGTAATAGAGTGGTCCAGTGGGACGTCATCATAAAACAATTTTTAGTATTTCCAAATTTGAACTTCTTTTTCCGAAAGAGCATCAAAAATAATGTCCAAATGTTGAAAATCAATCAAATATGTTAAGTATTGGCTGAGATATACCCATCCAAATGATTATATTTCAATAGGAATTATATGGCCATTATTTTGTATGCTTGTTCGGAGAAAGTTCAAATTGAAAAATTCTAAAATTAGATTTGTATGATGTCACAGCTTCGGTACTCAGTAGGAGTACAGTGAGAGATCTAGATAAGCTACAACTGTAAATGGCTATATTCGTGGCTTTTTTCCCTACCATATCCATATCAATTAGTTTCTCTTACACTAATTGTATCAAATGAATACCCCATTCTTCAAACATCTTCAAACATTTTTGTTTTAAATTTGTCCCTATACAATCATTCAGAAAGCAATAAGCCTACCATAGATTCTGAACGGAGGTTCAGAGAGCAATAAGCCTACCATAGTTTATGAACGAAGCTTCAGAGTGCAATAAGCTTACCATAGTTTCTGAGGAGAGCTTCCGCAGTGAAGAGCGGCACGTGAAGCATGTCTGCCGTCTCGACCACAAGGGCATCCTTCGCCTCTTGCAAATCTTGCGGCTTTAATCCAACGTAGCTCTGTAAAAGAAAACAATATATTAACCACTCGCCTACGGGAGCCTAGCGGGGTATGTACAATGTTTCAGAGTCTTGAGAAAAACTGGTTAACATAATTTGCTATGACAAAAAACCATCAAAAACAATTAAAAAATAACAAAATAAATGTAAATATATTACGTCTAGCAAATCTAGAATTTTTAACCCATGATGCAGCGGGGGATCAGAACAAATTATCGAAATATTTGGTTTGAATTACATAGCACTTCTCGTAAACCAAGTAGCTTTAACCTACATAGCTCTAAGGAAAAAAAGAATGAGGTTTCACTTACACATGTTCATAACACTTATCAAATCATGTGGTTTTAGACCCACGTTCAATGTAGCTCTAGAAGTGGCGAGCAGAAAAGAAAATGGGTTAACTTGCGCAGAACAAAAAAAGACTTGATAGTGTTATATTGAGAAAAGACAGTGATACTGATAAAGTTAACGCAGTCACTACCCTTACTAGTCAGAAGCTATGAAACCTAAGGGGGTTTCACAAAGATTCCAAGTTGAACTTAACTCTAAGTTGGACCTAACTTTTTATGGAAAGCCATTTGTAGCCTTGGAATAAAAACATACATCAAAAGCAAGAATGTAAGTATTTTAGACTTTTATAAAATTTGACATCAAGAACATGAAATCGCACTGATAATAGAACATATTATTATGATTTGAATCAACATCCTCTGCCTTTTAAAAGAACTTCTCAACAATTTGTCAAAAAAACTAATGGCTTTTTAAGTCCAACTTAGAGATAAGTTCAACTTAGGATCTTTGTGAAACACCCCCCAGGTGGCCCCTGCTATCAACTCTATGGGGATCGCAACATCTAGTAGGGTATGGGTATAAGGCTCACACTTCGTTTGGGTAGAATCAATTTAGTAAAATGTTCCAAGATTAAAGGGGTAGTTTAGTTTTGGTAGAGAGGGCGCTGCACATCACAATTTTGTTGTGAGGTAATGAAAAACTGAGTGTCGAATTTGAGAGAACATGCAATTTTAATGGCAGAATAAACTTTATTTGGTCAAAATCGACCCAGAAATGGCTGAAATATCAATAAATATATCTGATCTTATAATTATTTGGGGCCCAAATAATTAGATGATTTTTTGAAATTTTTTTTTAAATGCTTGCACTTTTTCAACAATTTTCAAAAGCGTTTTTTAAATAGTTGTTGATGATCTCTCTATTTAATCATTATTTCAATAAAACATCACATGCATAATTTTGTATGAAAAATGGTTGAAACCAATGCCTTTTTAGAAAGCGCCCTCTTGTGTTTTAATGGCTCTTTTTGAACGATATCGGGCTTATTACTTAGTCGTTTGTAATTGTGTATATCTTTCGAGCATGGTGGAGTTAAAACTATTAGCTTATAATGTTACTGTCCAGGTTTGGTTACCAAAACTGTACTACCCCTTTAACAGGAAGGTATAAGAGCTATATTGATCGACATGAAGATTTGATTTTATTGTTACTTTTCTTTGTCTAATTTGTATGTTTTTAAAAATCAATTTGAAAATACCATTAAAGGGATCTAGTAACTTTGTTGACAAGGGCAAAACGTGATGCGTGGTTGATGCGTGGTTAACATGTGTATTGGTGTGATCTGATATGTCCAGAAAGTAATGTGTGAAAATTTCACGTTAATTGGATGTTATTTGGCCGAGATATGAGCGAACATGCGAAAATGCACTGACTTTGTCCACTGTTATGACTATCCAGTGGATAGTCAAAAATCTGAATGCTTCAATCGTAAATATCTTTTTCACAAAAGGGAAATTTGACAAACCAAAACCTGTTCCATGCTTGAGAGAACTACTAGATTTCGAACTTAGTTTTGTGGATTTGGACAATGTTACTTTAATAGTCCCTTTAACTTTGAACACAGTTAAAAGTCTTACCTATTGTTAATATGAATATGACAAGGTATGACAAAGTAAGTTTTGAGGATTTGGATAATGATACGAAGTCCCTACCCATCAAGGATGGAGTCCCACATACATGTATCTGTGGGTTGGTAGTCCTACACTTCAGCAATAAGATACAAACTTACAAAGTTATATGAAGTATACAAGGAGAAAGAGCATAAATGTTTCTATTTTTAGAGCCCTATCATGTTACTCTGCCTGGTTTAGTTATTTTGTAATGATTTTTATTATTGCGTAGATAGTTATAATTTAGGGAAATCGTTGAATTGGCAACACATTGTGATATTTTAAAAACATATTTCGGCATTCAAATTGGCAACTTTGCAGCAAAGTCACTCCATATTTGTCTTAATTTGTAATTACTAAATATTTTCCACCTTTTTTTATGTCATTAAAAGCTAGAAAAAAATTAGGAGTTGCCAATTTGTAGAGGAAAATAATGATGAATTTTGTCTTTAAATAGCTCTCGTCCTTGATGGGTTAAATTCACTCATTCCTCACCTCTTCATATGATATTGCACTTAATTCCTCCACCACCTCTTCATCACTGACTTGCTGCAAATTGGGAAACAAAAATAGAATCAAAAGACAAATTTATCTTCTCCGTACCAAGCCAAGGAAAAAGTAATGGAGAGATAAAACACAATTTGTTAAATATAAAAGTCATATTTTTTTTTTTAATATATGATACTGTGCCTTATTACTGAATACCAATAGTTTAACCGCACAAAACAAACATTAGATGCATCAAATAAAAGTGGAAATTATACGAGCTGCTGCATAAACTCATAAAGAATACATCTGTTGTACAATTTCTTAAAGAATTTGCACAATTTTTTTAAAATAGACTTTCTCGTAAACCCTTCCAAAAAACAAGCCTCTTCCCGACGATCAAATGTTAAAAAGAGCTACATTTGACGTCACAATTAGGGCTTGCCCACACGTTCACCTATTGTTCGGTCAACCATCTCAGCTCAGTCAACACCAACATAGATTTTTACCAGTTTGGCATTCCCACTCAAATGCGATGGTTGACCGAACAATGGGTGAACGTGTGGGTGTGGCCTATTAATCGTAACGTTCCCAGGTCGAAATTCCCATAGAATGGGTTCCATTGGTTTCAATAGGGAAAGTGGAACATGGGTTTCTATGGGACCAATAGAGACCAATAGGCTTGTCCTATGGGTTTCCTATGGGTTTCTATGGAAATGTCTATGGGTCCCATAGAAACCCATAGGAAACCCATATAAATTAATAGAGACCAATAGGATTGTTCTATGGGTTTCCTATGGGTTTCTATGGGAATTTCGACTTGGGTTATAATGTACTTTTCTACTATTGAACATGTATATAAAAAAAGACCCTAATACTGTTATGAGAACAAAGTACTCACAGAAAACACCATCTTGGATTCCAGTAGCTGTGCTATATCCAGGTTCCTCTGCCTTTCTGCGCAGTCACACGGCGTCTCCTTGTCTCCGTTCTCAACAAATAGGCAAGCACCATTTTCTAGTAGGGTCTATTTAAAAAAAGAGGAGAAAAAATACAAAAAACATTAATTAAATTCATGAATCTTTCAGGGCTGTTTGAACTAAACAGATGAATGAAAGTAGTGATGAGTGAAAATTTGAGCACAATCTGTCCAAACATTTTTTACTCATTCAAGAGAATTTGTTTTTGACTCATACATATAGTTGTAATCTCAATAGACAACCTGAGTTTATATTTTATTTATGTCTATGAAATAATTTTGCTACATTTTAATCAAAGCTTGAACTACCTTACTATGACTAACTATATTTACAAAGGCATTTAATATGAATTGACAAAAATAGCCATTTTTAGCAAAATTCAATTATTATCCAAATCTTTGTGTAACACACACTGCAGGGCTCGACACTCGCAGTGGCTCGCTGGCCCAGGGGCCAGTGAAATTGCACTTCAAGCCAGCAAAAATGTATAAAAAATCATATTTAAGTGGCCCGATTGGGCAAGTAGATTTTCAACCCAACATTGACAAAATTAGAAAAATCTTGTTTTCTTCCATGTTATGGTTCATTTAAAATCACAGGTTTGATCTGGAAAGAGTGATATTTTGAATAGTAAAAAGTTCACTCATGGCCATTAAATCCTTCTTTCGGGCCACCAGAAAAGGGGAAGGAATTATTTCACTGGCCTGACCGGGCAACTGACAAAAAAAAGTAAGTGTGGAGCCCTGTATAATCACTGCCAAAATGGATTATAAATGGAATCCAATACAAAGAAAAGGGATTTACCATTGTATTAAAAGATCAACTGCGATCACAGCCTGAAATGCGATATGCCTGGCTAAATCATGGTCTCAAACATAAATCACAAAATGCTGTTGACTTCATATGGACTTTAGTGCTATGACTCATACATGTACAATATCATCGTCAACCCCTGTGTGTTCACTCTGTCAATTTTTAGTAAACACATGCAATGTACATTGTTTCCATAAATAATAATGATAATACAAAATATTTCAATGGGGCTTCATAATGGCGTTTCTAAGCGCATTTCAAACAGAAACTAATACAACAAATATGTGTGTACCTAGAAAAAAAAATACCAATACCAATATTTGAAGTATAAACACTACAAACAAATAATCAATTATATAAAAATATATTGTAGAACTATGAAAAAAAAAACATGATGCATTTGCCCACCACAGATCCTACGGTTGGTTAAACAGGTAAGTTTTAAGGAGTGAATTAAATGTATCTACTGTGGGGGCAACATTATCACGTGTAGCAGAATTGAAATTTCTGCCTAAGATGATAAGAACATTATTTTTTTGTAACAGTTGATACGTGTAGATTGGACTACTAAAACTGATCTCTTCCACATCTTACATAATTATTTGTGTTTACATTCCCACAAAAAAATAATAATAGACTATATAGACCAGAGATGCCAACCTCTTGGCACAAAAAAACAGACTGAATATCCTAAAAAATCCTATTTTGGAGAGAAAAATCAGATTTTCACGAAAACTCGACACTTACCACTGGCCCGTTGGCCCCAGGCCTTTAAAATGTCAGGAAAATGTTTTACTGGTAAGAACGGGCAAGTAAAATGTTTGCTTTTTCATTAACATTTACAGCCAACCTCGAGGGAGAAAAATCTTTCTTTTTTTTCACAAAGCCAATTTGTGCAACAAAAATACTTAGATGGATGTTTGGGTTAATAAAAAAAAGTTGGTTCAGTCGATCACACAACGTTTTATGAGTTTTTAAAAAGTTATTTTTTTTTTTTTAATCGTGTTTTTTTGCTAAGAAATCGTACTTTCGTAATTTCGTATTTTCATCAAAAAATCGTACTAAATACGATTAAATCATACTGGTTGGCATCTCTGATAGACTATATAAAAAGAGAGATGAAATCTTTACCTCAACTAATGATCGATACCCAGCTGCCGCTGCATAGTGTAGTGCTGTACATCCCTCCTGTTGGTAGAAGAATGAATACAAAAAGCTTATCAATCATCATCATCATCATCATCATCATCATCATCATCATCATCATCATCATCATCATCATCATCATCATCACCATCACCCACCATCATCATCATCATCATCATCATCATCATCATCATCATCATCATCATCATCATCATCATCATCATCATCATCATCATCATCATCATCATCATCATCATCACCGTCATCGTCATAATCATAATCATCATTACCATCACTATCATGGCATCACCATCACCACCACCATCACCACCACCATCATCATCAACCCTATTTAATCAGACTCACCTCATCAACAGCATTTATATCAATTTTCTCCCGCTCTCCACCCCCGATCAGAACGCCCTGCCAGGCAAGTATAAGGCGCAGGCATTCTGCTCGTTTCTTCTCGGGCGGCTGCGAGTAGTAGTACTGGGTGTAGCTGTAGGTGGCCGAGGGTGGGCGCGGGACCTCCGACATGCAGATGCAGTGAAGGGACGTGTGGTTTGCACGGTTCCGTTTGATTGGATTTCCGCTATGCTTCTGTAGGAATGTCCTGTTTCATAATAAAAAGAAAAATCAAAATATGTGCAAAACTTAAAACTCACATAGCAGAAAAATGAAAATGAGGCAAAGGAAAATAGGCTTTGCCGGGATCCAAACCCGAGACTTCCCGATTGATAGCTAGTGCTCAACCATCGAACCACAAAGACCCTTGAATGGGGGACGTTCCCATGAAACCCTTTTCATTGCTCACTCACATAGGAAGAAATAATTATGCTGAACTATGTGACATACATGTATATACTGAACAAATATACTAATACACAAAAACATGTGTTTTGTGACTTCTGAGTCTACTTTACTAGCTCAAATCCATGACATACTCATGTTAGGGTTTGTTTGTTTGTTTGTTTGTTTGTTTGTTTGTTGTTTTTATTAGGGGGACACCGGGAAACGTTTCATAAGCAATACTCTGTTCACCATTGGAAGCTATTCTTTAAAAAATACTGTCACACCGATATCGAAATAATTCAACTTAAAAGTCAAATTATACATAAGAGACTATTAAACACAGATAAAGAATAGCTTTATAACATTCTTTTGTAAATAATAACAAAGATTGCTCTAAGCAATATAGCATCACAATAAAAAAAGACAATACAATTTATACAAAGAAGTACATGTATGAACTTACCTGACTAATCTATTCATGCCATGCCTGCATGCATAGTGCAGCGCCGTGTTGTGGTCATAGTTCTCCCCGTACGAGTAATTCGGATCCAGCGACTTCTGGAAGTCCTGACCGTGATTGTAGATCTCCTCCGCAGTCTTCTCGTCCCCCGACTGCAGGGCCTTACGAAACTTGGACGAGCTGCTCCCCATCTTTGCCGGTCCGTTCGGTAGCCGAAACTCGCACGAGATGGACGGTCTTTAAAACAAAGAAACTGCTCTCCCTGTATCTTTTATTCAACCTCGCCAAGCATGGTGAAAACTTCCACAAGACAGTTTGTGAAAAAATGTGCTCACGAATATCTTTTCAGTGTCCATCAAGTGTTAATCCAGTATCCGCATCTTTCACAAGAGGAAGCAAAAAAACGCTCATAAATCGCAAACTTCACGTCGCTAAAAACTTTCACAAATTGGTTATTGAAATGCGCTCCAGAACCTCATTATCAGCATCTGCCAAGCATTTAGTTTAATCCAGGAAAATGCTCCTCTTTTCTGATTTTATAAAGCATTTTGTAGATGCATAGACTGCAAGAGAGATTAACTTGGTATATGTTTCATCTCTGAAAGAAGAATTGACAATGATACTTTGTATCTCAATGGAGCACCAAAGAAAGAATATAATAAAATTGCATACAATTTACACCTTTTCGCACATTTCTCTCCTAGTAGCATGTGAGTACCGAGCAATAACCACTATTGACTGACATCAACTTCTCCAGCTTTCCATGTATAGATACGTAGGTGATAATTAACTATTTTTTCTTCCTCGAGGAAAAGAAGAAGAAAACAAAATTGAACTTCAAGTCAAAGAATACCGCTCACATCTGGGTTGCTCGGAGATCTCGACGTTTGCTCGTAAATCTCGACGATCGCTCGGAAATCTTGATAGTAAACCTTGTCGGTAATCTCCACGGTTGCATAGAAATCTTGACATCAGCTTTAATACGGCATCACTAACTTGTCACAAAGCTCGATGTATAAAATTGCATGAATAGTTTCTCCTCATTTTCGTATCAGATACAGCGAAAACAGCGGAAACGGAAATGAAATCTGCTCGTTCTCGTGAGGGCGCACTATCATTCCATTGAATTTGTTCTCCCTGGGTTCATCTCAAATTCAAAACAGAACGGAGCTCGATTCTTCTAGATAAAAAGATGCACAATCGTGATGTTTTTTTCTTCAGTTTCATCTCAAAAATGGTGACAATAGAAAGAAGAGGGCGCCCTTTTAAAAATATTCGCATGACAAATTTGGTTCTTGAGATTGTCTATTAAAATGAACAGTGAAACAGTTTGCACTTTCAGTCGCATTTATATTTTATCCTTGGGTTGATCTCAAACAAGGTGAAAATAAGACCGATATTCTTTACAGCTCCTTATGCCTCAACACTTCAGCTCCATTATTCTAATCACATTATTTGCGTTTGTGATCATATACTAGTATACCTAAAGCCGGCTAGGTAGCAATCCATACGCTCAATGTGGCTGTGTATTAAAGCAGTACTCCTCCATGCTAATACACAAGTTGCAATAGAGGCGTTCTCACATCTCACATGTTTATGTATGCATGTGTTCACATTTCACATCGTTCCAATGTTTCTTGTTCATGTACAGTGTAGTGTGTGTTCACATACAGATTGTCAATGTTCTCATAATACATGTGTGTCCACATTTCACATTGTCAGCTACGTTCCACATCAATGCTCTTACTATAAAATGTAAGTGTTCATGTTGTTTCCTTGCTGACTATGACTCCAGATTCTCATCCTTTTATATGATGAAATTAAATTATTCAAGCAGACCATATCTTGAAGTTAGCCATATAGCCGACATCACACCTGCACAGGAAGAAAAAGAAAACAAGAACAAATACGGTCAGTTCACAGCAAGTAAGCATACAATACAAATAGCTTTCAAATCTTTGTTACTACATTACAATAACATTTGACTTGTAGCTGTTTTTTTATGAATTTGCTTCAAAAAACTTCAATAGTTTTAACTGTTTCTGCAGAAAGGTGAACAATTGTAAGACTCAAAATCAGTTTTATCTATATATTTTCTACCTTCATGAAATGAGAACATGTACGTCAAATCAAATGCATGCATAACAAGAATGCACTTTCATGAAACAAATAAATATATTATTGTGTTTGCAGGATATCAAAATTGATAATCCAATCAACTACTAATTTGCAAAAAAATTGTATACAATTGCACCATCCAATGTTTATATGCATGTATTTACCATGTACATTGAGAGTTCTACAGATCGCAGATTGCACAAGTACATTGTATAGTCATACCACTGATGAGGCATACAAGCATATGGTGAACAATACAATGAATATATCCAGCAGTGGGGTAGTTTAAATACATACATAGGGGCACGGTGTTGGGGGGGGGGGGGGTATGTGCCCCCCCCCAAAAAAAAAAATTGACAAAAACCATAAAAACCATAGTGGGCAAATCTGTGTAAAAATATAGAAACTCATAAGGTGTGCTCCCAATCATTTGCATGCCCCCCCCCCCCCCCCGCCCCCACCAATCAGTCAAACCACGCTATGCCTCATATAGTGATAACTACATATGTAGGACAGATACAATGCCCAACACAATTTGGAAAACAGGATACTTAACAGAATTACACAAACAAAATTCCTTTTTTATGAGTAATAAAAAAAAAACATTTTGTAATTAAATGGTTTTGCACAATAACAGGTAAAACCCCCACTTGCCTTGTTTACAAAAAAAAATACAGGCTTTGTGTCGCTGTGAAAACAAAGGGTTGAACTTTGCTTTACGTTTTCGATGACACCTCCCCGACTGGTGCTTTAATCGATCATAACACCAATAACGTAATGGGAAAAATTTCACGCACGGCCAGCTTTCACCAGACTTTGAACCCTAATCGAGCGCTGCTGACATCAGAAGATCATGATTTTAGCAGAAGTATTAAGGAAGTAGCGCTGTAGTATTTCAGTTATTGCCAATAACGGTAACCTGCCACAACTGACCTATATTCATTTACACTCTTTTTTTCTAACTCCTCATCTCCCCTCTCCCAAAAACATGTTTGTGCATGCATCATTATTGCACTGTAGTAAAGCAAAAAAGTTGATGCGTATGAATGAAGTACTGTACATGTATGAAAGAAAAACAAAATCATTATTATTTTACTGATTATAAAGCAAATAAAGCGCACATGTACAGTGTAAGAAAAGCAAACATACATGTACATTGTAGTCCTGTCCTTGACTTTCTGTACAGTATGTTGACAGTGTGCCAGCCACAGTTCATGTTAAAGGCATCTAGTATCTTTGTTGACAAGTGCAAAAAGTGATGCGTGGTTTATAAAATGTGTATTGGTGTGATCTCATATGTCCACAAAGTAATGTGTCAAAATTTCAAGTTAATTGGATGTTATTTGGCCGAGAAATGAGCAAAAATGCAAAGTGAAATTCACTTACTCATTGAACTTACTTTGTACACGGCTGAAAAAGTCCCGTAGATAATTTCATATCTGAACATTTCAATTGCAAATATCTTTTGAACGAAATGGAAATTTGAAAAACCGAAACCTGTCCCATGCTTTTGTTAATATGAATAAAACAAGGTATGAAGGAACCGCTAGAATTCCAATTGGATTTTGAGGATTTGGACAATGTTACGAAGTCCCTTTAAAGATACTGGAGCATATTGCATTTCAAACTTTGAGATCCGAATGAAACTCAACTTTGCAAATAAATGCAACTGTCCACTGCATTTTAAAAGAGAATCAAATGCAAAGTTAGATCCAATGCAAGGTTGCATTTGATATCAAACATAACTTTTATAAAAATCATACGTCCCATGTCCCCAACTATACATTGTATAATATGCATTATTCTCACGTTATACTATTAACCCGTTCAGGACGGACTGATTTTGCTACAACATGTATTCTCCATAGACCAAAGCCTGAATATTTTCGGGACCAGTCCTGAACGGGTTAAAGGGTACCACCACCCAAAAATAATATTCTTATAAAAGAAAGGTAACATCTTTAGTAGTCCATTCCATCAACAAGTTCAGGAAAATATGTTTCCAGAAAAAATATAATATAATGAAAAAACGCATGATCACCACTCTAAAGCATGGGTCTGCATGTACGAAGACTACATGTACCTTTGTCCAGAGCGAACGAATCGTCCGGGATTCTATTGTCTCCAAACGTACGTGTGAATAGCATTGGCGCACTCGCAAATGTTTGGCCCGTACGGAACCATGAAATAATAATGGTTCCGTAAGTGGTGGTAATTAATTGCATTGTTTATGAACTACACAACCCTTTGCAAAATGTTGGGTATCTATTTGATATCACAAAAGGGTACCAAAACATACAATTATGTGTTGTTCTTTGCCTGGTGGTCCTGTTTAAGTAAAAATGCCTGCAGTACTGTCCTTGACATTGTCGTCTGTTGACAGTGGCAGTGTTAAAGATAATGTGGGGCATGTGGCATAAAACTTTGAGGTAAAAGATCGATGGCAACTACATGTATACTGTACATTTAATAACAAACTTCTGGATCGGGATGTTACATGCAGGTGCAAGTTGACTGAGCAAACAAATTATCTTTAAAAAAATGTTTTTTTACCCTCCTCTACAAGTAAACACAAGTATTCATTGCAGAAAGAAAAACAAACACAAAGATGTGTCTGATTTCAAACACAACATTACACTACATGTACATGTACATGTACCTTGCGAAATAATCACAACAAAAATGTGTCTGATTTATAATAGAAATAAAACATGAAGAAGCATTACACATGAATGTTTTAATTTTTAGGGCTGTACTGTGGGTATAGCGTGCATACAATCGCGCGCTGCACTGCATGCACAACGCAATAGCTGCGGTACGGTTGGACGCAAGATGGCGCTACACAACGCGGTACCCCGGGGTACAACGGTACCCCGGGGTACCACGTGTGTCGTCATATGCAGAACAAAATAATATTCTTACTAGTGTTTTGATAAATAATTTTCTCTGTAAAGTGTAAAGTTTTATATCACCAGGTAATATGCACACACACACACATCCGACTCCCGAAAGTTCACTTCTTATACACGTACAGTTTTTTGCAATATAATATGCAATCCAACAATGTTAATATACTGTACCAAGCGTACCTTTAACTTATCAAGTATTAATGAAAAGGCAGACTAGTAATTACCTCGCAGTCATGCATCCGTAACAAACGAGGGGGTCATACCAAATTAGTTGAACTTTTGCCCTCCTTTTCTAGTAAACATATTTTTGTACTCGTGCAGGACTGGTCCCACGGAATTACATTGTACTACCCTTGTGGTCTATACGGAGAATGCATGTTACAATGTATAGTATACCAACCAATATCAAACACTAAATAGTCTTGAAATAATGTACATGGTTAAAAACTTAATGTCTTTTAAAATCAATGCTAGAAATTAACCTTTTTGCCTTGTGGCCCAGTCGGGCAAGTAAAAACAAGATTGTTCAACTTTGCGTGGCCAGAACCTAAATCTGGTGGCCCCATACATAGAAAAACATAACAATTTCTGTTAAAATTGGTTGCCCGAAACGGGCCAGTAGAATTTAGGATCAATGAAATTTGGTGGCCCGGTGGCCCGGTGGCCCGGAGCACTGCTCAATCAAACAAAATTTGTAAAACCAGACAATGCTATTTACAAATTGTCCGGGCCACAGGAATTTTTAAAAATTCCTATTGAAGACTATAATTCATGTTGGTATGTATCATGCATTCTCCATAGATACCAAGCAAGCAACTATTTTAGGACCAGTGCGTATCCACTGGCTCATGATCTATTTATTGACACCCCCCCCCCCCCCCCCCCCGCCCCCATGGAAAATAAATTTCAGCAGATCTATGCCACAGTGTATATCCTTTCACGATGTTTTGTTTGGTTCAATCTAGAGTACACATTATGCTGTATACACACAACATCAACCTTCTACACAACTTTGAAGATTCGTTTTCAGTTGAGTAGAAAACAAGCACTCAAAATGTAAAATCTAATACGAACTCTGAAGATATGATTTCAGTGTTGTTTTTTTTCTTCTTCTTTCCGTTAAGTGGAAAAACATGCGATAGATGTAAAACGGACATGTTTATTTTGAACTTCAGAAGGCCACTCAATAGTACTTGTTCCAACACTGCTTTATAGCTTGAATATCTTGATTAATATGCAAGCTTTTGTGTACAAATTATAAAATGCAGATCTGCATACAATGTCAATCTAGTACTGTACTCTGAAGATTTGATTTCAGCGTTGCTCTTTTTTTTCCTTCTTCTTTTTATAAAATTCAGTGGAAAAACAAGCGCTAGATGTACAATAAAATGGACACGTTTATTTTGCACTTCAGAAAGCCACTCGATAGTATTTTTTTCCAACACTGCTTTAAGCCTTTATAGCTTGAATATCTGGAATAATGTGCAAGATTTGGTGTACAAATTAATGCAGATCTGCATACAATGTCAATCAAGTACTGAACTCTGAAGATTTTTTTCTTCGGTTCTTTGTTTTTTCTTTGAGCGCTGAAATGGACATGTTTATTTTGCTCTGCAGAGGGCCTCACAGCAGTATGCATGAATTCACTTCACTCTGCCCAGCCTCGTCCGCTTTAGCGCAAACCATCTTAAATGCTGCCCTCGGGGAAGAGAGAGAGAGACAGCGTCATTTCACGCTAGGTCTGACTCCGACATCCAAATCAATAGCTCGCATGTTCTTCCCAGCTTAAAGGAGATAATAAAGTTCTGGTTCATAGGCAAAGTTCTTCAAAAAATAATTTTTGATGGGGTATAGGAAATCGGAGAATAGGCATCGCAAAATCACATAATAATCAAGAATAGGGTTAGACTTAGAAAACTTAATTAGTATATAACAAAAAATAGCAGTACAATTATTACCGCAGTGAATTTTATGAAACTGCTTGATCAACACAAAATTCTTTTCATTTTAATAGATTTTTTTTTTTTATCTTCTTTGCATATACAGTCATTCATCATATGTGACCGGCTATAGCAAAACCATGCACTTGTCGGTAAAAATACAAATGTAGATTTTCATACCATTAGAAAGGTCTCATCACAAGCTTTAATTTGATGATTTGTTCTAACAAATTGGTCAATAATTGGCGACGATATGATTGTTTCAATGTTACAATCATACAATGTAAGTCTTTTACACACATTATGTGAACATAAAATGCCCATTTCTTCAAAACATGAATTACCAACAAGTGCAGGGTTTTGCTAAAGCGGGTCACATGTATCATCATATATGAATTTCCCTTTGGACTCAAATTTATCTGCAACATTCAAGTAAAAGCGCACCTCGTTTCTGCGGAGAGGGAAAAGTCAGGAAAATAGTAGAGGGTATTTCAGGTCGAAGAAGAAAGCAGGTACTATACACGTCTGCAAGGAAACTGAACAAGGTGCCAATAATGGTCCCAGCCGAAGATAACGATCATGATCGGCATTGTTTTTCACCTACAGGTGTTTTCCGAAATATTTATATCTCGTCGTCGTCCGGCGAGAGTGAGAAGGGCGTTAATTTCAAGTTTTTTCAAAATTGAGTTACCCATACCATCTTGTACGTAGGTCGGAGCCTCTTTTGTGTAATGAGAAACTTAAAGATAATAATTATAGCTATGGTAATTTGGGGATATATTAATCAAAATAAACGAAACAGAGCTAGACTTGTTTCCTATACATCTTTCAAAGCATCAGTGTCTTGCTTTCGTAGAACTCTAATATCACAAATGTTAATAGAATAATTGTTTTGAACTTTTAACCGAGGTTCATGCCTTTTTGTAAATATTACGTTATATAATCCTTTATCTTTTTATTTAGTGTTAAATACCAAACTTTGTATTTAATCACAGAACATATTTTAGCATAGATGTAGAAAAGCTTGTAGTTTATGTATGTATTCAACAGTTATTCATATTTATTTACAGTATTGTTATTATATTCTTAATTGTTGTGCTACTTATGTGCGTTAATGGTACCAGACACGATTAGCATTTAATGCTAGTTTCTGGTCCCAATTATCCTTTTAATATTTATGTTACACATTGACATGTGATTGTTATATTGATGTAATTTTTATTTGGATAATAAAACATCAAACTCAAACTCAAACTCAAACTCAAACTCAAACCCAAGGCATGATTATCTCTGAAGTACAAGAAGTTACTTAACGCCCTTCTTCTTCTCAACTAACGAGCTGCTCCCATCTAGCTGTAGGTACTCCCTTCCCTAGAGAAAGATGTATATTTTGGGAGCTGCACGTAGGTACTGTGGACCTTTCAAAGCCATCTGCATTATCAAAACCTAGACATGCAATGACTCATCAAACTCTTTTGGATCAAGAAAATTCTCAGATTTGGAAGGCTCTCCTGTCCTGCAATTTAGATAAATTGTCTTTGCCCAAAAAATGTCCACTTCTTTTTTGTGATCAATTTCAGGTACAATCTTTCACGAGAATAATTGGGGCAAAAAATTACATTCACCTCAAAATTCTGTCACTCCATTTTTATATTATGGGTAGAGATATCAATGAGTGCTCGGAAATTGCTGGTCAAGAAATTAATGGGCAATTGACCATATGCACTTCCTAATTACAATTTTAAAGGTCAACCGAAGTCAGACTCGGTAGGAGCAGTCGGTCTGACCATGGTCCTCCTACATGTAGGTAATCAGAGTACTCGGTCCACTGTCCACTGTCTGACAAGTTCGTAACAGCACCAATCAAGCTTGCTATCAGCAATATTTTGACAGCACATTATCCAATTCCTTTAAACCGATGCTAGAAATAAGCCTTTTGGGGCAAGTACAAACGAGATTAATTCAATTATATTGGCCCGAAACCTGAATCTGGTGGCCCCAAACAAAGAAAAAAACATCACAAATTCTGTTTAAAATATTGTTGCTCGTTCGAGCCAGTGGAATTCAGGATCAATGAAATTTGATGGACCTACATGTACATGTAGGATAATTATTAGTGGGGGCCCAGCCAGGGAGCCTGTGCTAATTTCTAGCACTGGTTAAACTATTCCCAGCACCATCAAACCACATCATCTAGCACATCGTCCTTCCCCCCCCCCCCCCCCCCCCCCTCCCCCAAACCCCAAACCCCTTCCGGCAATCAATTTACACCTTGTTTAGGCATTCAATCTAATTAGAAACACTTACAATTTTCCTGACAAGCTGCCAACAGCTCCCAGCCAAATCAATATCACAAATTATTTAAAACCGTTCCTTGAAAAATAAACAGGGCAGCCGCTGTACCTGAAGTTATCATAGGATACGATACCAATTAAAACATGCCAGACTGAGAAAATACATAATATAGCCATCAAAACAATCATAAAAGAGTCCATAATATTGATATTATCATAGAATACATTGCAAATAAAATGCAAAATTAAAAATGTAGCCCTCAAAGTAACATATTTTAAAAACTGTTTTTTAAATACTTATTTTAATTTGTCTGGCAGATTGCTAATTTTTTTTAAAAGCCCACAGCATAAATCAACGCCAGCAATATGTTGAGATCACTTCCTGCATTAACGCTTCTCAAACAGCGGTCTAGCAAAGGTGGGCCAAGTGGGATTTCTAGAACCCACACCTCCACTCCCCCACCCCGACCCCCCCCCCCCCCCACCCCTCCCCTCCTTCCCCAGATTCCCAAACATTTGTTTCAGAGAAAATTGCTCTTCTTTTATTTAAATAATTGTTCATAAATCAACAATGATTTCTAACTCTAATTCTATTCTTAAATCCAATCATAATTTTCACTAAAACAATGACATGTGATATTCTCCTTGAAGTAAATTGTCAACGGAGTAAATGTCTCGTAAACCCCCACCCCCCTGGCCTCCCCCTTCTCCCCCTCTCCCCCCCCCCCCCTCATCCCCAGGTTATGCCGCCAGTAAAAAAATACAAGGGGGCTCAGGGCGAATTCGCCCCTGAAATGCCAAAAAGAGCCCCACCAAAAATTTAAATCTAGAGTTCAATGCAAAACAAATTTTATAGTGCGATTTTAATACATGCAGGCAAGCTTGAAAAGTAGCCGGCCCGAAAAATACATTTTAATTTATTCCCTGTGATAATGCTGCAATGTTGCAATGTACATGTAAACTATCCCCCCCCCCCCCCCCACCCCCATCATCCAATCCATTTACATGCGGTTTAGATATTGAACTTCGCTCCCCTTAAAGAGTGAATTGAGGCATGTCTGCAATTTAATCTCATTACTATAAAAACCCAACATAATATTACTGAGCTAAAGTGCCACATTAATGCAACGACACGTACCGGCTACATGTAAAAGCACATAATATAATCGCCATTATCATTACATCATATTCTTGTTTGAAATATTTACTAAGTTCAGTTGCATACATATAGCACAGGGGTGCACATGGGGGGGGGGGGGGGCAAGCTCCCCCCCCCCCCCCCAAAAAAAATAAATAAATAAATAAATAAAAAATAAAAAATTCCCCCATAAATTTGCCAAAGCTTTATGTAGATTACTAGCCATTTAAATACCAGAACTCAATATTACTTGAACTATAAATAAAAACAAAAGTGAACAAAATGTCACATAGGACATGTACAGGTATTTACAAAATTATACATGTCAATGTATGTTATTATGCCATAACCCCAAATAGAAAAACTTATTGAATGCAATGCAATGAATGTATGTACACACATTACCTTCCCTTGTTTTGGGCTTGCCTAACCTAATCATCATCAAACCCTTCTCTACAAGATTTTGCATTTCATAGAGTCAATAAATGGAACACCAGGGTCACATAATGAATGGCTTAAAGGGATCTAGTAACTTTGTTGACATACTGTGCAAAAAGTGATGAATGGTTGATACAATGTATATTGTTGTTATCTGATATGTCCACTGGGTAGTGTGTGAAAATTTCAAGTTTAATGGACATTATATGGCCGCGTAATGAACAAAAATGCAAAGATATTCACTAACTCATTGCACGGACTTTGTACATGGTTACGACTATCCAGTGGATAGTTTAACATCTGAACACTTCAATCGTAAATATCTTTTTAACGAAAGGGAAATTCTAAAAACCCAAACCTGTCCCATGCTTCTGTTGTGAATATGAATACAACAAGGTATGAGGGAACCGCTAGGAGGTACCAAGGAGGTACTAGTACCTCATTGGTACAGTACAACATAAATGTGAAAGCTCCAAGTGATTTTGTTTGAATTTGACAAAGTTTATCAATCACAATATCATAACCCTAAAATACAAAAACTAATTGATTTGAATGCAATGCACACACACACACACGCACCAACACATCGCATTCCCTAGCTTCGGGCTTGCCTAACCTAATCATCATCACCCCACTCCGGGAGCAGACACCAGTCTGTCGTGTCGTCCCGTCCACAGAGTAATGGAGACGACATGTGGAGTGGAATTCTCTTTGTTCCCGGCAAGGATTTTAAATAAGTACAACTGCTGGTACCAGTCTGCACAATTTTAAAGGGATCTATATGTAGTTACTTTGTTGACATGTTGTGCTAATAAAACGGACGGACGAATGGTTGGCTGATAAAGTGTGTATTTCTGTGATCTGATAGTGATATACATGTATATGTCCACCGAGTGATGTGTGAAATTCTATATATGGTAAATAA
The DNA here is from genome assembly GCA_037951105.1 of Echinarachnius parma. NCBI lineage: Eukaryota > Metazoa > Echinodermata > Echinoidea > Clypeasteroida > Echinarachniidae > Echinarachnius > Echinarachnius parma. The sequence goes on along the minus strand of JBAMJV010007331.1, from coordinate 44,730 downwards.
ATGTCATATGACTGATTAATGAGCGAAAATGCAAAGTGATATTTGCTATAAACTCATTGCAATGACTTTGTACAGAGTTGAAATACTCCACTAGAGAATTTCAAATCCAAACACTTTAATCATACAGTCACATGTACATGTATCTTTATAACAAAAGAGAAATTTGAAAAAACAAATTCTATATACTGTACATGTACAGGGCTTGCGCTTAGCGGTGGCCCGGGTGCCAATGGCCACCTGAAATTTCATTTGGCCACTAGAAATAAGCTATTGGCCAATAACTAATTAGGTTCTACAACACACAAGTCTATGGTAAGAATATATTTGATGTGTAATTTTGGCCACCTGAAAAAAAAGTGAAGGGAAAGCCCTGATGTACATGTACATGTGTTCGTTTGGAGATAATAACGCATACGTCTTAGCCATTAATAGACTAATCTTCATCTGCAGACCTAACTTATTATGATGATGAGTTTTCAAATTATATCATATTCTGGGAACCTATTGTTCAGAACTTTTTGGTGGAATGGACTAGAACTACCACCTTTGGGTGTTGGATCCCTTTAAAGGGATCTAGTAACTTTGTTGACATGTGCAAAAAGTGATGAGTGGTTGATACAATGTATAATGTTGTTATCTGATATGTCCACTGGGTGTTGTGTGAAAATTTCAAGTTAAATGGACGTTATATGGCCGACTACAATGAGCACAAAATCAAAGTGATATTCACTAACTTAATGCACTCACTTTGTACACGGTTTTGAAGATCCAGTGGATTAGTATCTGAACATTTCAATCGTACATATCTTTTTAACGAAAGGAAAATTTGAAAAACCGAAACCTGTCCCATGATTTTATTGTTAATACGAATACAACAAGGTATGAGGGAACCGCTAGAATTCCAATTGGATTTTGAGGATTTGGACAGTGTTAATACAGTGTACATGTAAGTCCCTTTAAGTTTAACCCATTGCATGTGGGAACCTGGTAGGTCCTGCATTCAATCTTGGGGGTGGAAAATCTAGAAGTTAAAGTTCTTTATCACACGGAAGTGAAACGAGTGAAAACACTCGAAGACTATTTATCTAAGAGAACTAGTACTCGGGTATAAATTTATGAATTTGCCCACATCACTGCCAGTTCAAGACTGTTGAAATGTGTCAGCTCTTTAGGTATCAAAAGCCCCAGGGGGGTGTTTCACAAAGATCTTAAAGTTGAACTAAAACTCTAAGTTGGACTTAAAACGTATGGAAAGCCATTAGTTTCTTTGAAAAATTGTTGTAAAAGTCTTTTTCAAAGGCATAAAATGTGACTGGCTACAGCAAAACCCGGCACTTGTTCGATATTCATGTTTTGAAGAAATGGGCATTTTAAGTTCACACAATGGTGTGTAAATGACATATGATTGTAAAATTGAAACAATCATATCTTCGCCAATTAGTTAGAACAAAGCATCAAATGAAAGCTTGTGATGATGCCATTGTAATGGTATGAAAATCTACATTTTGATTTTTACCGACAAGTGCTGGGTTTTGCTATAGCCGGTCACAAATGTTGATTCAAATCATTAATATGTTCTATTATCAAGGAGATGTCATGTTCTGGATGCAACATTTCGGAAAAGTCTAAACTTCTTGCTTTGTTGCTTTTGAATGTATTGTATTCCAAGGCTACACAAATGGCTTTCCATAATAGTTAAGTCCAACTTAAGAGTTAAGTTCAACTTAGGATCTTTGTGAAACACCCCCCAGGTAATGTAGTGAATAGTCAGCCATTAGTCATTTAACGTTTAACACAAAATTAAGTGTAACAAAAAATTAAGTGTAACAAAATGAAAACATAAACATGTACAGTGTATTTATGATTCAGTTCTGACACAGATTCATCAGTTCATCACCCAGTGAAGGGTGGAAACCGCACATGAATAAATATGATGGGACTACATGAATAAAAACAAATAAGTACAAGTTCCCTTGTAAAACTGCTCAATGGTATTTGCTACTGAATTACAACCACTGAGATGCACTTTTACTTTTGAGTACCGCTCATTTGTACCATCAAGTATTGTTATTTCAAACATAAGGAAACTGACCAAAAGTATTCATTATAGATTTTGTTTTTAAGAGCAAAGAAAATAGGTTGTTGTTTCCTCTTTTTTTGTAAGGTTTTGTAAATCATACTTCAGATCGTATTATTTTAATAATATTTTCATGATTATTTTAATAATCATAAATTAATGAAGATCGTATTAGAATAGTATGCACTTGGTTATTAGTCATTGATCATCACACAGAAAAAATGAAGGGCGAGTTTCCAGCACTGCCTATGGAATGGAAGTCTTTAAAATATTCAGTAAACATGTACAGAAATATATGAGGAAGCGGATACAAATATATGATAATAGTCCATGCAAATTGGGATTTATTTTCCGAAAAATATGTCTGCAATATACATCCTGGATAATAGCCAAATCTGGTTAAACAATAATTTAACAGTTCTCGAGGCTTAATTTGAAATTGTAAAGATCGCAATTGTAATCCCCTACTGTATCAAACTGACAGGTAGAACTGAGGGAGTTCTCCCTTTCAAGAAAAGAAGAGGAAACAATAAGATACAAGTATTACTCACAACACAAATGCAGTAGTGTAGTAAAGGACCCCCCCCCCCCCCTCCCTCTCCAACACAAAAGACCCTTTAATAAAGAGTGCATTAAGTTGTAATCAATACTGTCCTACACACCCAATCATAACCCACCCCCACCCCCTCCCCCCTCCCCCAAAACAAACAAACAAACAAACAAACAAAATAGATACATATGGTTGGGGAAAAAAAGATACTTGCATCATGAGTGCAGGTAAAATGTACCTGTACTTTAGAAGAGAACAACACCCTTTATGCAATCAAAGCCATCCTACACACCCTATCATAGCCCCCACCCTATCATAGCCCCCACCATATCACGGCCCCCACCCTAGATTATAATACATTTCTGTATATATGCCATTAGAACAATTATTACAATATACATGATCAAACCTGTGCGATGGTCAGGCAGCATCTAGTACGAACTCCACTAAAATGATTGGTTATAAATTATTACATGCAAGTATTATGGCGCAAATATTCATTTTGAATGAACGCCCAAATTATACGACGACAACAACACCAAACCCGTTCTAGCTCCCAAACTCTAGATTATTAATTTCTGGATATATATAAAATGCCATTAGAAAACAATAATGGTCAACACAAAAGATCCTTCAATACATGAGTGCAGGTACCAGCACTTCAGAAGAGAACAACACCCTTTATGCAATCAAATTTCATAGCCCCCCCCCCCACCCCCCCCCCCCCACCCCCATCCATCCCAACAACCTTAGATTATACATTTCGGGAGTACTGTAGATGGAGAATTACATGTATAACAAAAACATGGTTGGACACAAAAGATCCTTCAATACATAAGTGCAGGTACATGTATACCGTATCATTATGGTACTTCAAATTCCGAACAACAAGAACCTTTAAGTACGTAATCAATACTGTCCTCCAGAGCCTTGTGCTTCCCCGACCCTTTGTTTACCAATTCCTGCATACATACATGTAATATGCCACTGAAAATTATATGGATAACATTATGATTCAATACAAAATATCTTTACACAAGTGCAGGTACTGGTACTTTAGAAGGGGAACAATTAAAGGGATCTAGTAACTTTGTTGACATACTGTGCCAAACGTGATGAGTGGTTGATACAATGTATATTGTTGTTATCTGATATGTCCACTGGGTGTTGTGTGAACATTTCAAATTAAATGGACATTACAATGTTTATGGCCGAGTAATGAGCAAAAATGCAAAGTGATATACACTAACTCATTGCACTCACTTTGTACACAGCTTTGACGGTCAAGTGGATAATTTAACATCTGAACACTTCAATCGTAAATATCTTTTTAACGAAAGGAAAAACCTGTCCCATATTTTCATTGTTCATACGAATACAACAAGGTATGAGGGAACCGCTAGAATTCCAATTGGATTTTGAGGATTTGAACAATGTTACCAAGTCCCTTTAAAACTGTCGATCTTCACACCCTTTTACAGCCTCCCCCAAACCCCATTTTACCAATTTCTGAATAATCAGTGACTCAAAATGAGCACAGGCCAGCTGGCCCCGGGGCCCATAGAAATTAGCTTCCGGCCACCACATTTCATTGATCCTAGATTCAACCAGTTTCAACAAAATATATTTAACATAATATTGTCTGTTTTTCTTTGTTCGGGGCCACCAGATTCAGGTTTGGAACCACAAGAATTTGATAAATTTTGTTTTTACTTGCCAGACTGGGCCACAATGCAAAACAGTTAAAGGGACTGAGTAACATTGTCCAAATCCTCAAAATCCAATTGAAATTCTGGCGGTTCCCTCATACCTTATTGTATTCTTATCAACAAAAAAAGCATGGGACAGGTTTCAGTTTTTCAAATTTCCCTTTCGTTAAAAAGATATTTGCGATTGAAGTGTTCAGATGTCAAATTATCCAACGGATTGTCAGAACCGTGTACAAAGTGAGTGCAATGAGTTGGTGAATGTCACTTTGCATTTTTGCTCATTACTCGGCCATATAAAGTCCATTTAACTTGAAATTTTCACACAACACCTAGTGGACAGATCAGATAACAAAAATATATATTGTATCAACCACTCATCACTTTTGCAAAGTTACTACTCCCTTTAAGTTTGAGCAATGGGATATTAACGGGGACCACCAGGCAAAGAACAACACATAATTATATGTTTTGGTATCGTTTTGTGATATCAAATAGATACCAAACATTGTGCAAGGGGTTGTGTAATTCATAAACAATGCAATTAATTACCACCACTTACGGAACCATTATTATTATTTTATGATCCGCATGCTTTAGAATGGTGATGCATTTTCCAATTAATTTTTTTTCTTTCTGGAAACATATTGTTCTGAACTTGTTGATGGAATATAGACTACTAACGATGTTACCTTTCATTTATTAGAATATTATTTTTGGGTGGTGGTACCCTTTAAGTACACCGCAAAATAATCGTCCAACTCAAAAGATCTTTCAATACATGAGTGACACTCTAAAAGGAGAACAACACCCTCTATGCAATCATACCTGTCCTTCTCCACACCCTGTTACGACTTACGTCAAAGACCGGTGAAAAGGTGTTTTGGGGCGTCACTATTTAAACAGATATTGAGATACATTACTTGCAGAATCCCAACCCCCTCAGTGCAATACAATGAGAAATGTGCACATTATGTGTTTAAAAGCTAACCACATTTTGGGAAGCCCCAAAGCAAATATTGTTGAAATATTATAATTTACCTGAAAATGTGAAAGATCATTTAACTTATCTATGAATGTGAAGATTTGAAATATAAATCCTTTCCCTCTTGTATACTATTAGAACAATATCATATAGCATTGTATGTACATGTATTCAGGCACATGGAAATGTGTACATACATGTATGAATACCAAGTACATTGCATGGAAACTGTTTCATAAGTGTTCTTTTACTGTACACTGTACATTTGCATTTATATGGAACTACTATCAAGAGAACAATCTTGAGAATGAAAATGAAATAGAATAGAATAGAATAGCTAGCTTTTTCAAGAGTACAAACATAATGGGTAAGATCACGTAATCAGTTGCCTAGCAACACGACGCACACAGCATACTTGATGCTTATGACATGGCTCTTCATAAATAATGCACGATCAGACTTTTTTAGCCATAGGGAATGGACAATCTGTTGTCATGTACTGGTACTGATGGCTTGCAAGAAGACACGACAGAACAAAGTTATAAATACTTCCTCAACACCATGAAAAATAATGACTGCATTTGAAAAGGAAATTACTTCTATTGCTAATAATAGGAAAGAAAAGGGCATAAAGAACAACTTAAATGGCAAGTGGTCGATTCAGACAACATCTAGATCCCTTTCATCAAGCCTCCACACTAACTTTTTTTCTGCACTGGCCCGTTCGGGCAAGTGAAATCATAAAATTTGACATTTTACTTGCCCCAATGTGAAATTAACTTGCCCTCTTACTACAAAATCAGATTTACACATATGAAATAAGATTGTCCTCTCGTAGCTGAAAAATTATTCAGTTGCCCGATTGGGCAAGTAAACTAGACAATTTATTAAATTTCACTTGCCCAACACCAATTTTTACTTGCCCCGGGCAAGCGGGCAAGCTGGCAAGTGCTAGTGTCGAGCCCTGCTTTAATACAGTATATAATATGATGACGTCATAATGAAGGTAAATTGAGCATTCCCATTGGTTGATTACCGATGCTTAATCCGGTATAATCAATGGTAAAGTTATAATACATATGTATTATAACTTTTCAGTATGTACAAACTGACCATAGAGAGCCAAACGAGCTGCGCAGGGGATTGCCTTGGAGTGCGTAATGTGCTCTTGTGCGCTTGTTCTTGAATGGGGAAAATGCGCAGAGCGCGCAATTATTTCTAATACGCACTGGCACTTAACACAGTACGCAGGGCCGACAATGGCTGGAGAGAACACTCACAATTTGAGCAAGGTCAATTTGGGTTTATTAACATGATAACCATATCAGTTCCTCAAAATAATCATATTATATAACAAATAGTACATGCTTCTTGTCGTTAAATATTCCACAATAGACACCTCTACATTTTTAATTTCTCTCGTGCGATTATATTGCACTCGGCCTGCGGCCTCGATGCAATATAATCGCTCTCGAGAAATTAAAAATGTATCGTTGTCTATTCTGGTATATTCAACTCCAAACCATGCACTATTTGTATAATAATGTTCCCATCATCCAATTTTGAATATATCTATTCAATGCTAGAAGTTTACTTTTACCTTGTGGGCCCAGTCGGGCAAACAAAAACTAGATTTTTCAAAATCTTGTGGCCCGAATGTTGAATCTGGTGGCCCTAAACAAAGAAAAACATTACATACTTATGTATGTGGTTGCCCATTTGGGCAAGATATATCGAGCATTATTAAATTTTGGTAGCCCAAAGGTAATTTTTAGTGGCCCCGGGCCAGCGGGACTGTGCTATTTTTTAGCATTTATACATGTATATTATTGCATACATGGACTCTGCAATTATGAGTGATATAGCCGCACAAAAAAAATAATTCAATAACAAATTAATTTAACCTTCAGAATTTGGGAAGCCCTGATGATGTAATTTTATGTGGCTTTAAATATAACAATGCGATCATACACGATGATGCTTAAATACATTACAATATTCAATATTCCTATCATCCCATTTGGTATGCAATACTCGGATCCCGTTAATAATGAGCGAAGGGATAACACACCAAAAAAAACTTGAGCCGATCGATTCAATGACAAATCAATTTAACCTTCAGAATTTGTGAGGTGCTAATGCTGTGCTTTCGCTTCATGATCACAAAGCAATCCCATTTATTTTTGTACAATATTCCAATAATCTCATTTTGCATGGCAATGTATACTCTGATCTAGTCTGTGTGATAAGATTAAAGGGTGCCACCACCCAAAAATAATATTCTTATAAATGAAAGGTACAACATCTTTAGTAGTCCATTCCATCAACAATTTCACAACAATATGTTTCCAGAAAAAAATCATAATTGGAAAACGCATCGCCTTAACGCATCACCATTCTAAAGCATGCGTTCATGGGTCTGCATGTAAGAAGTACTATGTCCAGAGCGAACGAATCGTTCGGGATTCTATTGTCTCCAAACGTACGCGTGAATAGCATTGGCGCACTCGCAAATGTTTGGCCAGTACGGAACCAGGAAATAATAGTGGTTCCGTGTGTGGTGTGTGGTGGTAATTAATTGCTTTGTTTATGAATTACACAACCCTTTGCAAAATGTTGGGTATCTATTTGATATCACAAGACGGTACCAAAACATATAATTATGTTTTGTTCTTTGCCTGATGGTCCCCTTTAAAGAAAAAATTTGTTTTAAATCCCCACTGAATCATTCAATGAAAAATTAATTTTACCTTCAGAAATTGGGAGTTGCTAAAGCTATACTATACTTTGTTTATGATTTTCAATCAGATGATTAAAGGGACTCAGTAATATTGTCCAAATCCTCAAAATAAAATTTTCATTCTAGCGGTTCCCTCATACCTTGTTGTATTCGTATTAACAATAAAATCATGGGACAGGTTTTGGTTTTTCAAATTTCCCTTTCGTTACAAAGATATGTACGATTGAAGTATTCAGATAAGAAAAACTCCGGGCGAGTTTCCTTCTGTGTACAAAGTGAGTGCAGTGAGTTACTGAATATCACTTTGCATTTTCGCTCATTACTTGGCCATACAATGTCCATTTGACTTGAAATTTTCACACAATACCCTGTAGACATATGAGATAACAACAATATACATTGCATCAACCATTCATCACTTTTTGCACATGTCAACAAAGTTACTAGATCCCTTTAATGCCTTTAATACAGTACATGGACACCAAAATATCAGTCTTAGCAGCCATATGTCAATATAACAGCCAACCTGTCTATAGTGTTCACCAACATTGATCCCCTATAGAGGAAAGCAATGTTATGGAACCTGTCTATAGAGGACACCTGTCTACATTGGCCACTATACACAGGTTCCACTGTATACAGAGTGCTCACAATATTCCCATTAAATCACATTGTTCAATGTTCATACTCTGTACTTTGATCTTTTCAATAATGAACAATGGAATAAGAAAATGAAGAAAAAAAAACATTTGGGTGATTGATTGAATCACAAATAAATAATGACCTTCAGAATCAAAAGCACTGGCATGCTTCGAACTGTATTTTGTGAAAAAAGGGATAACAAAAAATATTGGCATAAATATATTCAAATATTATTCTATGAAAACACACGTGCATAGTGTGTGCACATACAGTAGTCAAAGTGTCGATTCGGCAGATTGATTCAATTATAAATGAATAATGACCTTCAGAATAACAAAGAATGGCATGCTTCTAACTCATATTTTACAACAACAAAAAAGAAGAAAAAAATTGGCATACAAATATTTTAATATTATTCTATTACAACACACATTATGGAAAGTATGAATGCGCACATCGTCGATGTGATAACCTTAATATGTACATGTACAGGTATAAAAGAGGTCCCACTCCCATCCAATGTTGCAACATCACGCTGCAATCACCGATAATATTATCATAATTCCATTACGCATCATGATCATCATCGGTAGGATCATCACTACCATGTAGCATCCCAGTGGCGGCGAAGAGGAGTGCGGTGGAACAAAAAAACAAACACACAAAACGCTGCTGATTCATCCAGTAACAAATGACTCTGAGTTCGTCCTTCAAGCTCTAGACAAAAAAAGAGAGCGCAACATTTATCATTCTCAAATATCACCTTGCGGAAGATTAATCTTGACATCCATATTCTACTTCGCTTCTCGCAAACAAATCTCGCTGTCGCCTATTGGCAAACAAAAATGTGAAATGAGGCCGCACTATAACTCAAGAGTTTGATGTCACAATATGGTACATAATATCGTGGACTTGGAACTAGTATGTTATTTACGTGTCTTGTAAATATAGTTTTTAACTTATCGAAATGACATATTAGTATGATTATTTGAGATTCAGAATTCCATGCAAATATGCAAAACTGTAAAAACAAAATTCTTGCTGCTGATGCTGATAATGACGACGACATTTGTGATGATGACATCAACGACAACGATGATGATGATGATGATGATGATGATGATGATGATGATGATGATGATGATGATGATGATGGTGATGGTGATGATGATGATGAAGATGATGATGATGATGATGATGATGATAATGAGGATGATGATGAGAAGGAGGGGAGGAGAAGGAGGAGGAGAAAGAGTAGGAGATGAAAGAAGAGGGGGAAGGAGGAGGAGGAAGAAGAGGAAGGAGGAGGAAGAGGAGGAAGAGGAGGAGGAAGAGGAGGAGGAAAAGGAGGAGGAGGAGGAGAAAGAGTAGGAGATGGAAGAAGAGGGGGAGAAGGAGGAGGAAGAGGAGGAAGAGGAGGAGGAAGAGGAGGAAGAGGAGGAAGAGGAGGAGGAAGAGGAGGAGGAAAAGGAGGAGGAGGAGGAGAAAGAGTAGGAGATGGAAGAAGAGGAGGAGAAGGATGCATAGGAGGAAGAGGAGGAAGAGGAGGGGGTGATGAGATAGAGGAAGAGAAAGATGAGAAAGATAATAATTTGCTTTTGGTAAAGATGATGACAGTGGCAATATGATGATGATGATGATGGCAATATGATGATGATGATGATGATGATGATGGATGATGACGATGATGATGATGACAATGACAACAAAGATGATAGTGGTAATGAAGGGGATGATGGTGGTGATGAGGATTTCTATACCATTAGATAGAGAAAACTACACGATCGTACAAAATTAATGTATGACAACAAAGAAAATGCTACATAGAAAGGCAAACCTGCAATATAATTAATTGACCAACCTACAATTCAATTACATGTTTGTGATTATGTGTGAAAAAATTATTTTGAAGGGGGAAAAAAAAACCTTAAGAGCTCTATTACAACAAATGTACTTGTATCCACAAGTTCATTGACCTCAATTAGTCAATTTACACATGTTTCTAACCACCACAAGATCAGGTGTTGTTTTCATAATTCCAAAACATGTATACAGTGGCATAGCACATGGTCGGACTCATTAGGGGCACACTATTTCTGGGGGGGGGGGGGCACACCTTCAATATATTTCTTTATTTTTTCCAAAATTGTCCAAGTTTTTTTTTGTAAATTGTTTTTGTCAACTTATTGGAAGGCACACGCCCCCCTCCCTGCCCCCCCCCCCCAACAGCTACACAACTGCTTACTAGTGGGATGACAGTATAATGAATTGCCATTCGATTAATGCAGTTAATTGATTCATACACAAACGAGCAGGTACAGACTATGCAGAGACGCAGAGTAAATATTATGCATGTCGAACAAAGGTCAACCGTGAAAGTCAGAAGAGTAAAGGGACACGATATGGAAATATGGAGGAGAAAAGGAGGTGAATAGAACATAAGAGAGATGGAGAGAAATAAACCAAGAAAGAGTGGAAGAGATAGTTAATAATAGACAGATAAATGAAAAAGGAAGCAATAGAAAAAAAACAGAGAGGGAGAGAGAGAAAGGGAGGGGGGAAAATGGCTGATGGTATGGACACCTCATCTAAATTAAAACATGAAGATGCCGTTAACAGAGAAAGGGACATTTTAAAAATAAGAATGAGACAAATAGGGGTAGAGGGGTAGACAAGCAGAGAAGAGGGGGAAAGAGAGAGAGAGAGAAAGAATGAGGGATGAAGATGGAGAAAATGAAAGAGAAGGGGGGAGAGGGGAGCTTTAAAGGGTACCACCACCCAAAAATAATTTTCTTATAAATGAAAGGTACATGTAACATCTTTAGTAGTCCATTCCATCAACAAGTTCACAAAAATATGTTTCCAGAAAAAAATATATAATTTGAAAACGCATCACCATTCTAAAGCATGCGTTCATGGGTCTGCACATGTACAAAGACTACTTTGTCGAGAGCGAACGAATCGTCCGGGATTCTATTGTCTCCAAACGTACGCGTGAATAGCATTGGCGCACTCGCAAATGTTTGGCCCATACGGAACCACAAAATAATAGTGGTTCCGTAAGTGGTGGTAATTAATTGCTTTGTTTATGAATTACACAACCTTTTGCAAAATGATGGGTATCTATTTGATATCACAAAAGGGTACCAAGACATATCATTATGAGTTGTTCTTTGCCTGGTGGTCCCCTTTAAAGTAGGATGGAGGGGGATAGTGTCAATCAATTAAAGAGAGAGAGGGGGGAAGAAAAAGGGAATGTGAGAGAGATCCGCATGAAGATTAAAAGGAAGGCTCGATCGACGACGAGTGAATAATTAATCACCGAGCAAAATGGCACTCTCTCCAGCCCGCCTCCAAACCTCATAATTTTCCTCTTTCTGACTTTCATCCTCCTCTCCCCTCCTCATCTATCTTCTCTGCTCCTCTCTCCTCTTCCTTCTTCCTCTCCCCTCCTATCTCCTCCTCTCCTCTCTTCCTCCTCCTCGAAAAAGTCCACCCCACCCCCCTTCCCCCGCATCTTCTCTTACAAGTTACGAGCAGATGCGGCTGGTAATTAATTGTGTCCCGTCGTGATATTTCTCGGTTGGGCTCGGGAAGTATTTCATGCGCTCGGTTCACGGTTGCGTGGCTGCTATCATTAGCACCAGCTTTAGCACGTCGCAAGTGTCGACTGTGTTCATAAACCCTGCGCCCTCTTATTTTTTTCCTAGCTATTTATGCGCTGTACATACATGTACATGGATCTTATAACTAATGAAAAATTTCCATTTTATTTTCAGTGGCTAATTTCCTCGGCTAAATTGCCTTGCACCCACATTTTTTTTCCCCCTCTCACTACATCATTCAGTAAGGGAGAAACATGAAAAGTGGCAACTTTAGACATGTGACGATATAATATATTACAGCAGGGCTCGACACTCGCACTGGCCCCCTGCACTTCGGGCCAAGTCATATTTTGGTGGCCGTGATCGGGCAAGCAGATATCTAACCCGACATTGACAAAAAAGCAATTTGCCATTTCTTCTTTGTCATGCTTCATCTATAATCACAGGTTTGATCAGGAAAGAGTGATATTTTGAATAGTAAAAGTTTTCGGGCCAATAAATTTTACTTCAGAGCCACCAGAAACGGGGAAGAAATGATTTCACTGGCCCGAGCGGGCCACTGACAAAAAAGATAATTGTAAAGCCCTGTATACAGGCTCCAATAAGCACATTTTTTTCTCTCTGCCACTTTTGGTGGCCACTATAGACAGGTTGGCTGCTATAGACAGGTGGCCACTAAGACAAGTTTGACTGTACTTGGTGACTCCGTCGCCATGTCAGTTTAAATTTGTCTTGGCTCCCAGAGTCCCATACTACTAGTCTGTGAAAAAAATTGTCATCTCCCTCAACACAAATTAATTTTCTGCGAATTTACACAAATAATTTGTGAACTGACATCTATAGACAGAAAAGGTATCAGACTCATACATGAATAAAAGATGACAATAATATTAAGCCTCTATAAATTATGCATAAATACCATACATTTCTCCATGCACCATCTCCTCCTGTACATGTGTGTGGATGTAGATGTAGATGTGCAAGGAAGGGGATGATACCATCATGCGCTACAATTGAATTACACGTACCCGCTATGATGACACAGTGAGTATCTAGATACCATATGGATCCAATTTTCATATTAAACATCAAGTACACGCTACAATTCTATTTATAAATAAATAACATTTTTGAGAACATGGGCACATTACTGTTGAGGTTTTGCATGCATATTTTTGCTGATATACTATGTATCAGCTGTATTAAAAATGTGCAGTATGTAAAGTCAAACCTGTACGCTGTATTAGTGACCACCTGTCTATGGCAGCCAACCTGCCTTTAGTGGCCAACAAAACTGTCCACTGCAGAGAAATAAAATGTTTTGGAACCTGTCTATGGATGGATATCGGTCACCTGTCTACAGAGGCTACTTTTCTTGTGCAACTTTGGTCACCGTACACAGGTTTGACTGCATTACATTAATGCCCTACAATTAAATTATCCAGTATCAATTAGAAGTGATCGATGTACAATAGCATAACGCCACATTGGGTGCAATATTGATGTATATATGTAGGTTGATACCAGTGGCATAGCTACAGGGGGACACATGCCCCCACCCCCCCCCCCCCCCCCCCCCAATAATTGGCACCCAAAAATAAAAACATAAAAACATAAGGGGAAAATCTGTGTACATTTTTTGTTTAATACTGTAAGGTGTGCCCCAATCATTCCTGTGCCCCCCCCCCCCCCCAATCAGCCGACCCTGCTACGCCACTGCATGACACAATTAAGAACCATTATATTGACATCATAAGTGAATATCAAGGCTTTGAATCCATTCAATATTCGCATCGTATTTTAATGTATTTGGATCAATGAGCGAGCAAGAACATTTTGTAATAATGGAGATCTACCAGAGAAAATGATACATACATGGGGGCTCATGATGACTGTACTCCCCCCCCCCCCCCCCCCATAGAGCCAGGCAAAAAAGAGCCCCACACCCCTCCCCCCAGACCCACATCATAAACAAATTTACATAGAGTTCAATAAAACAAAATTAATTGTTAAGTGCTATTTTCTTGCAGGAGAGCTTGAAAAGTACCCCCCCCCCCCCCAAACCCCTCCCAAGAAAAAAATTTGATTGTAATGTTCTTTCCCTACGATTTAAAAGTTTAAATACCATGGACTGTATATGGGATAAATTCATTTGGTGATAATGATGATATATTATAAACACTTTTACAAGGTTACTGTGCATAAATGCAAAGTATTACAAGGTTTTGAATACACTCAAGATTCTCCGCACTTTGTATGGAATTATGTAAATGTACATGTGATGCAAGGACATTTAATACGACCGATGCGCAATAATTGAATTAGATCCAATTATGTGATGTATGTACATGTACTGAAGATACAAATCATACCACATCGGGTTTTACTTTAGATCATGGACTAAAGTAATATTGATATGTTAATAATCAATGATAAACCCTGAGTTTGACAAGATTACTGTTCATGATTCTAAGAATTTCTCCGCACCATTTGGAAAGTTTCTGGATGCATATTTGCAGGCAAGGATGTATATATGTACAACTTACAAATTACACTGATGCGCTGCAATTGAGTTAGATCTAATGTGGCGTGCAGAGAATATCTGAATACCAAATGTGGCATTACATGGCCTAAAATGATATTGATATGCTGATCAATTCATCATTTATCCTTTGACAAGATTACTCGTAAAGATTCTCAGAATTTCCCTGGCACCATTTTGAATGTATCTGCATGTGAAAACAGGGGGATAATATAGTGATGCAAAATACAATTGAAGTACATTAGATCCAATGAGATATGTAGTGAAGATCTTATATATATGGGGCATTTTATGGGTTAAAATAAAGTTGATGATGATCAATTGATGATAAATGTACATGTACACACCCTTTGACATTGCCCCATACATAACAGTATTTTCAAGGTACCGTATTTGCTGGTGTATTAACCGCACCTTTTTTTTTTTTTTTTTTTTTTAAGAAAAAAAAGGGGGGTGCGGTTAATACACGACCGTATTAACCGCACTTTTTTTTTTTTTTTTTAGGGGTGCGGTTAATACACCGGAGCGGTTAATACACCGACAAATACGGTATATGTTTGAGATTCCCAGCAGTATTGTGAATTATGTGGAAATATGTGTATGTGTATGTGCATGCAAGGAGATAATACAACGATGCGCTGCAATTGAATTAAATCCAGTTTGATGTAAAGGAGGATCTTAATACCATATGACGCCTTGACTGAGCATCGAAAGATAGTATGCATTTACCACGGGCCAAGTTTCGTAAATATGTATTCATGTTTGACTATGAAGGTACAGTATTTAGTTCTTTCACTCTTTTTGACAAGATTATGGTACATAAGTTGCACATGATCAAGAGCTCTAGATATATGCTTTGCATATTGAATTCATGATTCATCGCATCATTTGTAAATTGTAATGTACATGTAGGTGGATCGATGCGCAGGGATAAGAGATAATATTATTATGATGCGCTTCAATTGAATTATGAAGATAATATACCAGTACAAAGTAAATGATAGACGAATAGAAAGATAGATTTACATACCATATGGGCTGTCTGTGTATGTCAGTATGTTTACAAATATCACATGTACATTATGTTAAAGTATGGTACTATATCCATGGAATAGGAAGGAACACATAATTCATGTTTTACGGCAAGAGTATGTATTTAAAAGTGGATACACTGTAGCATGGAGATTACACAATGATGCGCTATGATTTAATTACTTACATGTAATGCCTACCGGTATGAAGAGCGCATACACCATTATAGCAAAGATATGTTGTATTAGTTGTAAGTCATTTTATTTAACACAGGTGTATCACGTACATGAGCGGCCATGACATGCCTTTATATAAATATACTATAAGTATGCGATTGGAAGGAGTACATGCATGTAAATCATGAAAGCTATGCGCACATTGGCTCCAGTCCAAACTCAGTTAGAAAAAAAATATGATGATGATGATGATGAACTACTGCCTGGTAATACATCAGACAGGCTTGTATAATGTAAACATAGATGAAAGTAAGTCAATAACGATGTCAATGAATATTGCACAGCTATATGTACTGGTACGGCATGGCTCAAATTTAGCACAGTCCTGCTAGCTGGGGGCAATCAAACTCCATTTAGGACCATCGAAACATCGTTCATGCCTATAATTTCACTAGCCCAGGGGGCCTGCACAAAGTACGTTTGAACTACTAAAAATAAAAATAAAATTTCATTCCAAATTTTATCTTCGGACCACCAACATTTCTCAAAATACCACATTTTACTAGTCCTGACTGGGCAACCAAGTTTGTCTATGTTTTTCATGTTTTTTTTTGTTATGTATTTTGCCATTCAAATTCAAGATTCAGACTAGCAAAGTGTAAGTTTTGAATCTACTTGCCCAAATGATTGGTAGACAAAATTAATGTGGACGAACTGGGTTTAGACCAAATGGTAGTGGACCAACTGAGTGGTGGACCAAATGGTAGTAGACCAAATGTGACCTTACACCACAAAACGACCAATAAGTCGGGAAAACTGATTGTGCTGCTTTTCATAAAACATTAAAATAGAAGTCATTACCTTTAAAATGGTATATCATTCGTCATATTTGGACTAAGCAAACCCTCTCAAAATGAACACCAAAGATTTGGAATATGACTGAAGCATTTTTAAAATAAGGGAGAAATGGGCCATTTAAAAGATCAGTTTCCATTAAAGCGCTGTAATAAGATCATATTTATTAGATAAAAAAATAATATTTAAACATGATTTCCGTCGCTCAAAATGTTACAGAAGCTAGATAAAAATATGCTTATTCAGGAAATACCAAAATCCTAAATCTCATATTTTGAACAAAATTTGACTATTTTAGCTAATAAAATAGAAACTACCACAGCGACATAACGGTCGTTTTGTGGTGTAAGGTCACAAATGGCAAATTACCAACCGGACCACCAGGAAAACAAAATCAATTTCTTTCTAGCATTGCCACATGTGCACTTGTATACATGTAAACCTGTTTGTAACATCCCTTTGTGATCCATTGGTTTTGGGATACCCCCATCAGTGTTGTGGTAACCTCATAGATTACGAAACAAAGACATTTCTCAGCATGGGGAAATTGTGGTTAACCATAATTATTATAAGTCCTGCTTGTAAAAACATGGGACTTTCATAGGTAGTACTCTGTACTTGTTTGTTTTTGTTTGTTTTTGTTGAAAGTACATACTGGTATACCACAACACTGTTGTATTGAACAATGGATTTTGAACTAATACTGTTTAATGTGTGTCTCACTTTGCTACAAGCAGAACAAACAAATACAAATAGATGACCAGTATTCCTATTTTGATGATTCAACCTGTATACAGACTGGGCCCAAAACGCTGTAATTAATAGACAATGTTTATTGGTTGAACTACTAGTATGGGTAACGGTTTTAAACTTCATTTATGTATATATAATATACTGTACTACATGTATAACTATAAGGCTTGTCTCCCTTGTTTTTAAATTAGCACAAAGAACAAATATTATTTATATTTATTCAGGACTATTTTGGATATTATTTTAACCCAGGCTTATAATTAGCACTGGCTGCTGGCCTAGGGCCACTAAACTTATCTTCGACCCATCCAAATTATATCATCAATCTCAAAATGAATGGTTTTAAACTTCATTATGTATATATAATATACTGTACTACATGTATAACTATAAGGCTTGTCTCCCTTGTTTTTAAATTAGCACAAAGAACAAATATTATTTATATTTATTCAGGACTATTTTGGATATTATTTTAACCCAGGCTTATAATTAGCACTGGCTGCTGGCCTAGGGCCACTAAACTTATCTTCGACCCATCCAAATTATATCATCAATCTCAAAATGAATGCATGAATATATATATTCCAAATCAAAGTTGTACACTGAACAGTACATGCATCATGTGCAATAAAAAAAAAACATGGGACTTCAGTCAATTTCATGAACAGCAGCTTTTAAAAGCCTTTCAAAGAAACAGAGACGACAAATAAGGTTACTACTATGCAATAAAAAACATGGGACTTTGTCAATTTCATGAACAGCTTTCAAAAGCCTTTCAATGAAACAGGGATGACAACATAAGGTTACTACAATGTACATATGCATCGAGAACAAAATCAGCAGACAGTAATAGAGCCTGCAGTAGACCATAGTAAACAAATATACCATGCACTGAGAGCCTCTAGTTGAAATTATGGATTCCGAGGTGACAGGAAAAGCACTATGTTCTGAGGGTCGTAGACCCGAAGAACATAGTGCTTTTTCTGTCACCGAGGAATCCATAATTTCACTAGTGGCTCGAAATAGTGCATGATATATTTGTTTTATATCCTTCGCATAATCATAATCATCGCAAAAATAAATGATTTCAATTAAATTAAAGAAAAATATAAAGAAAAACAAAACATTGATCATGGAACCATCACTGGACTGACTATGTTCTGTTTGTGACACTGACCCCCTTTGCGCAATAGTTCTAGCGCAGAGCGCGTATTGCGCTATCTTTCCATTCATGGTTACGCGCCTTAACAACTAATGCGCACCCAAATGCAAAACGCGCGCATCAAAGTGAATAATTAATCTGCTTTACATAGCTACACACGTGTAATTGTATGGAGAAAATTGTTATTCGTACATTACACATACAGCTAGTGCAGTGCACACCACGGCCGATTGTTAAATGACGAATAAGTGTCACGACCCAAAAGGACAATGATGTACAATGTGCACCATTGTCGTAATTTTTTAATTCGAATACCGCTACGTTATACATGAAATGCATCTCTAGAATATTCTTTGGAACTTATTGATATTCACGGGTGAAAATATGCTCTATTTCTTTTTAAATAACTCTTTGAGAAATCTCGTCGAGCATCTTTCGCAAGCTCAAACAAGACCTCTGCTCGCAGGGAAGTTCTATAACACGCATCTCTATGAGCTCAATATGATCACCCGGCATCTATGACGTCAATGATGGAATAGCATTTACTATTCCATGAATGACGTCACGCATAGCACATTTTTCTCCGTGGGCATTACTATGTTTGGTCACATGACGCTATGTAGACCAATCACTGAACAGGATTTCATTCATGTAGGATATAATCATTGATATTCACTGTCTGGTGCCCAACTCCTTTGTTCAGATAACAAAGAGGTTTGTTGGTATTTTGTTCCCCTTTAAATATCTGTATCTAGATTGATTCAGTCCAATGCTAGGTACAGCATAACATGTAATAGTACAGATGGCATTGCTGAAAATCAATGAAAAGGTGCAAAATATGTGTACATCAGGGTAGGAAATATACAGGGACCGAGGGCGATTTTGCCCCCTAATTTTCAAAATAGCCCCCTAAAATTACCATAGGGTTAATTATGTGAAAGATGTCTGGATATATCTATCATATTGGAAAAGTAGCCCCATAAAACTAAAAATTAATTCCTGCATTGGTGTACATATTATTATCAAGGAGGTCTTATAGTTTATACTTTTTTTATTGTTAAACTAATTCATCTGAATACAGTCAAACCTGTGTAAAGTGAACAACCATTAGGAAAACAAGAAAAGTGGCCATTGTAGACAGGTGATCTCTATAGATCTACAGACAAGTTCCATGACACTGTTTTCCCCTGCAGGGGATCGTTTTAGATGGCCACTATAGGCAGGTTGGCTGCTATAGGAGTGTCCGATAAGACAGGTCTGACTGTATTTAAATATAATATTATAAATTAATTAAAACTGAATGGTGTTTTGCTTCAGGCCAACCAAAATGGAGGAAATAAATTTGACCAAGCAACGTCATGATTAGCAACAAACGGTTAGTGTGGAGCCCCGTTTTTATAACATGTACGTCTGAAGTCCACATCTATAGCCCACAATATAAAAGTAATTTATGAGCAAAAAATAAGGCTAAGAGTGCACATTAATATCATTAATACAATTAAAATGAAAGGCATCTGCTTACAAAAATGAAACTCTTGTCTAAATCAGCCAAACTGATTTGCAAATATACACATTAATTGTACGTCTGTTCATGCCTTGCTATTTTCCTCTTACATAGAAGTATACATGTAAAACCAGGGCCCCGTTGCAGAAAGAGATACAATCGATTGTAAGTTACAATTAACTGTAAGTCAGATCATGTGGTTCTAAATGCACAAATCTGATTGGTTGAAACGCGCAAATCGTCCGACTTATAATTAATTGTAACTTACAATCAATTGTATCTCTTTTTGCAATGGGGCCCAGCTCAGCAAAGGGTAGCAGACTAGCAGATGCGCCCGAAAACGTTTTCCAGTTTGTTTACTTCTCGAGACAAGTGATTATCTTCTGCATTATAGTTATGAATCTAGAAGTGTGAAACCAGCTTTGGTTTTCAAATTTCAATGCATGAATGTGTATTAGCCCCCGGATTTAGCCAGATGATATAACAGTTGTTAACTTTGTTGTCGGGAAAATCACAGAATGTTCCCTCGGGATTTAAAATGCTATTTCGTGAAGAAAATAAGTCCCTCGACTACGTCTTGGGACTTATAATCTTCCCTCAATAGCATTTTAAATCCCTCGGAGTGGTACATTCCGTGATATTCCCTCCACCACCAGTTAACAACTGTATAATGTTGAAAATTTCACACATCATTCAGTGGACATATTGATCAGAGTATCCTTACAATGTACTACAATAACACACATTTTATCAACCCTTTGTCAGTTTTTTCCATACATGTGGCAACATACATGTAGGTGGCAACATATTAGATCCCTTCATTAACCCATTCAATAGGATTTGATTTGGTTTTAAAACATGCATTCTCCATAGACCTCGGCCCTAGTATTTTGGGGGAAAAGATCTTGAATGGGTTAATATACATTTTCATACATGAAACACTGAATCAAGTGTACACTGTAGGGCAGGTGGAATAACAAGGTCTACAGAATATACATTACAACGCAAATGCAAAGTAATACATGTAGCTATGCATAATACCAGTACATTTTGGAAACATAAATTGGTAACATAATATCTTACATGGAAAATATGGTATGGATTCTCGATCCAAACTAATATACAGTCTAATGTTGGGACTCATAAGAAATGTCTGGATCAGAACCGGTTCGGAATGGTTTGGAAAAATTTTCTCCAGTACTCAGACCAGACCGGAACTCGGTAAAATCCTGTAAGCATAGATCAGCAAAAATGCAGTGCTTTGCCTTTATACGCTTATACTGCTCTTTTGATATGCCAATAATATTACAAATATTGATGCTTATGTGTAGATGGATACATACATGTACCAATCTGTATGGGAAAATAGTTACAGACTATCCAGAAAGAGTTTTGCACGAAAAGTACATTCTTTTGAAGTAAATAGGACCTAGAACTCAATCGTTTGTTCAACATCCTTTGTATACATGCACCGCGCGTAATAATAATAATAATAACTTGCATTTATAACGCGCTTAATACAGGGTTTCTAAGCGCAAGTATTATTACCCATGGTCATCAGGTACAGTTCAAACCCACACAATGATATTGCATACTTTCTCGACTCCCTGGGGAGCATACTAGCCATATGCTGCCAATGGCGCGAAGGCTATTGACACCCGACCATGGTACCCATTTTACACCTGGGTAGAGAGCAGCAATGTGGATTAAATGCCTTGCTGAAGGACAAACGCAGTGGGCCGACACAGGGTACGAACTCGGGATCTCACGATCAGAAAGCGCGTGCTCTACCGATCTTGCCACACCACGTCCGCGCCAGGCTAGGCTCGGACCGGGGGACATGGTCAACCGGGAAAAGGTTATTTTATAGTATTGCTTCCGTGTTTGCTCCCCGTTTGTGTCACTTTTCATTTGTCACATGATCGTTTACTGTTTCACGGAAATGGGGTAATTTTCGCACATAATTATTTACAATAAATGTTAGCGGAAATTTGAAAATTGGGTATATTTTTACGATATTCGCAAAAAAAAAAAAAAAATTTAAATACAATTTTGTGAAGGGCCACAAGATTTATTTCATTTGTGCGCTTGAAATCTTTAAAAAGGGGGTGTTTAATATTCTAAATGTATACTCTAAATGCACAAATTAGGGTTATTTTCAGTTTTTATAGACTAATTTGAACACATTTTGTGAAGAAAAGGGGGGTCTTATTTGCTGAAAATATTCTTGAAATTCCGGAAAATAGGGTGCCATTTGTTAACTCTTGAGATCGATCATGTGTTACACCTTTGGATATGACCGAGGTGACATCACCGAGACATATTTAAACTAACACAGTGCTAGAGAGATAAGAGGCATTGCGCTCATTCAGGATTCTGGTTCTGACTTTGAAGTTGCTCAATACGCGTTCCTCGTAGACACAATAACGGGACAATAACCCTAGACTCTAGTAACTTTAATTAAGTCATAAACAAAAATTGTAAATGTAAACTTTATCATTATAATTTGGCACTCAGACTAGTGTAAATATGAACATCGGTGTCGTAAACTAGTGTATCGTTTAATTTAAAGTGATGAACACGTACAAAAAGTTGAATGGGCACATTACATGACTCTGTGAACAAAACAAATGCACTTGCCATTACACCACACACGCACAACAAACATACAACACTCATTCATTGCCCATTGCATGCAATGCAATGCACACTGCCTGCACAAAAAGGATTGTCGACATGCAACATGCAAACAACAATGTCAATGACAATGAAACAAAATTGCCAAAACTAAAGTCGTTCTCATGATAAAACCGGCCTTCACATTTCTAAAATAATGATCAAGTACAAACAAATATGCGATTGTCTCACCTATTCAGAAGTTGTTTCCAAGAAGTCGGCCTTCATAGACGGTAAAACCATGAGAATTTAGGAGATAAATTTCTCATTCGCACGATCTGTCGACTGCAATGTAATGTTTACAAAATTGATTGAGTATAGTCTTAGATTCAGTCAATCGAATGTTTATTTGGGTTTGTTTTATTCGAAGACAAAGTTATGAATTTTAGTAAATATATTCATAGAACCTTACATTATTAGGGTCGATTGAAATCATTGTACATAATTTATCTTTTAAAAACTCTCCGCATTCTTTTAGTTGTTGTAATTATAGATATTTCGATTGGCATAATATATTTGCATGTAAGATTTTATAAATAATTAACTTTCGTGGAACTAGACTAGTCAATGGCATGCGTGAATTGCGGTCTTTCGATAGATGGCGTTCTTTTTAAAAGGTCAAGAGCGTGCATTGTTAATTCACCACTTTCACCCTCAGGATAACGGTACTTCTATTATAATAAGTTATAACTCACGTGGTTGTATTTATATTACGTAACGTTAATCAAAAGTGTTGGGGTTACCCCAGGCCCCCAACCATGCATGTCAAAGGTGAAGGGGCTGTCAACCCAGACGTAGACCAATAGACCAAGGGGGGGGGGGGGGGGGGGGGGGGGTCATTGTTTCGAATGCTGGGTGAAGGTATATAACCAGTCACTACCCAGGTCGAAAAAACAGTTGAAAATTAGTTGCCAAATGGTACCAGTTGATACCAGTTGCTGGATTCAATATGGAAATTGGTACACTGGAATCAACTGGAATCAATTGGAATCTACTGGAACAACCAGCAAGAATCCAGTAAGAACCCAGTTAGGCTGACCAGTAAGAAACCCAGTTGAAACCATTAACAAACCAGTAGTGGATTAACCAGTACATGAGGACCAGTTAAAGTAGTTGGTTTCAACTGGTATTTCTATTGGTTTTAACTGGTCTTCCGCATCTGTCCATTTATCTTTACTGGGAACCGGGAATTTTAACTGCTACCGTTTGAAGCCAGTTAAAACCAGTAAAAACCAGTTGAATTTCCAACTGGTTTCAACTGGTTTCAACTGTTTTCTCGACCTGGGTAGGTCTCCGCCCATATTGTTTGTGTCCCATTTTGTCTACTTGCATTATAGACCGGGACCTAGGGGGGCCCAACATAGCTGGAAACATGGGCGTAGATACTTACGTAATACCTATTCATCAGGGGGGATGAATGAATAGATCATCCCCCCCCCCCCCCCCCCCCCCCCAGTTGAATAGGTATCAATGACAGATCTACGCCCATGGCTGGAAAGGTAACCAATATTCCATTCAAATACATGTGTCTCACCATGTCCGAAACTGACCGTCTGCCATGACTGAAATGGTGGGCATAGCAGATGAGGGGCGTCCGCAATTGAGCTAGCCTAGCGAACTGAGATAACCCAATACAAAAATATTGGAGAAGGTCTGCAGTGGACACAGTA
The DNA here is from genome assembly GCA_037951105.1 of Echinarachnius parma. Taxonomy (NCBI): domain Eukaryota; kingdom Metazoa; phylum Echinodermata; class Echinoidea; order Clypeasteroida; family Echinarachniidae; genus Echinarachnius; species Echinarachnius parma. The sequence goes on along the minus strand of JBAMJV010007331.1, from coordinate 20,055 downwards.
ACCTGAATGGTCAGTGCAAGACGTTTTGAGTGGTGGGGCGTAGCCGCCAAACGCCCTTTAATGGGGGGGGGGGGGGGGCCCTGAAATGAGCTAGCCTAGTTGGAATGGTAACCTGTAAAACCGATTGGAAAATATTCATCTTAGTCTACAGTTACACGAATGACCACTTACACCCCGAGTATGTATACACACATTCTATGGAGATTTTTGTTGTTTTCTACAAATTGATAGATTGGTCTTTTAAAGGGATAGTTGAGTGTTGGTATAGGGGGGCACTTCACAAAATATTTTTTTGTGAGATAATGAAAAACTGACTGTCAAATTTGAAAGAACACTGCAATTTTAATGACAGAATAAACTTTATTTGAACAAAATCGGTTCAGAAACGGCTGAAATATCCATAGAAATATTTGTATTCAAAAACTTTATTCACCGGGGGATATTTTGACTTTTTAGAAAAAAAATGTAAACATGCTTGAAGACTACTTTGAAACAAATCTGAATAGGTTTTTAAAAGTTGTTGATGATATCTCTATTGAATCATTATTTTAACAAAACCTTAAATGCACAATTTTGTATGAAAAATGGCTAAAAAAAAAATTTTTTTTTTTAGAGAGCGCCCTCTTGAGTTGTAACGGCTCTTTTTGAATGATAATAGGGGTTTTACTTAGTCGTTTGTAATTGTGTATACTTTTCGAGCATGGTGAAGTTATAACTATTATTTTGTACGGTAATGGTGCAGGTTTTGGTTAAAGTTAAGTTTGACCAATACTCAACTATCCCTTTAATGGAATAAAGTAAATTTGTATGTTTTCATTTAGTCACAGTATTATACAGTAACCTGAATGGGTATTGTCAGACGTCGAGTGGTGGGCCCTAGACGATGATGACAAAATTTGTAGACAAAATTCACACCTGCGTATCATTTCTCTGCATGCGTTTCTTTCAAATCATATTATTCGTCCTCTATACCAAAACTCAACTATCCCTTTAACATTTATTCCAATCGGGTATATTTATTAATATTTCTGTTGTTTGTGAACCGATTTTGATCAAATAAAGTTTGTTTTATTTGTAAAATCATGTGCTCTTATACAAATGTATACACTTGGACTTGGTCCTTCATTATCTCACAAATTAATTATTTCTTGAAGTGCCCTCTAAACCAAAACTAAACTATCCCTTTAATACAGTAAAACATTTCCAAATGAACACAATTTTGTTCATTTTTTGACTCATTTTCAAAATAGATGGAGGGGCAATTCTGTAGGCAATCGATGGTTTTAAGTGTGAGTCACAATTGTGTTCTCTTAGTTCTTGTACGTTTCCATCATTAAATAGTTGTCAGTAGATTGCAAATGTGTAATATCATACAGAACTCAGTACTCTTATCATAACTTCTCACAAAGAACTTGCGTAAGTAATACTTACTTTGTCTTTATTATTTATTTCCTGATGATTTCTTTATCCCCCTTATTTGTTTTTCATCATGAAGGCTCCGGCGAAAATCATGCTTTTGCCAGGAATCTCCACGGGAGAGAGTGGGGTTCCACCGGGCCTGTGAGCGAGTGACTGGCGCTTCAATCAGGGCCCGTCCAGGGGGAGCCCCCGGAAGCTTTGGGATTCAGTTAGCCATTAAAAAATCCAAAATCAAAACCGTATCGGCTAGGCAAGCAAGCCAACAAGCACACACAAAAACAGGCCTGTAAAGGGGGGGGGGGGGGGGGGGTCGGGACCAGGAACCCCCTCCCACTTGCTATAGGCATACAACACTGTTACGGTGTTGGGTTATAATTTAGCCTATATGACTGTATCCCGATTGTTGTATGGGTAATATAGCCTATGACTGAATCCCAATTTTTGTATTAGTGGTAGTGTAAAATCTGAGTGTGTATTATGCCCAATCATTTCAATCAATATAATATTCACATTTGCAACAAATAGATGTTGTTTTGCTTTTATTAAACAACACTAAAACAATTTACGTTTTGTTGGAGAATAACCAGGAAAATTTAGTATTAAAATAAGGGGCAATGAACAATTTTGAAATGACACTCTACTCTTCTTCTTCTTCTTCTTCTTCTTCTTCTTCGGGTTAATCTGCCTCCTTCAATCCTGAAGATTCTTGCAGATGTTACCATGTAATCGTGTGATCTCCTGGGGGAAAAAAATTTACATTTAACTAACGGTCACATCTTGCATCTTTTTAAAATTCTTGTTATACAATATTTACCAAAATTATTAGTTATTATACACTTCTTAGAGAAGTTTACCAACATTTTGGAATTAATGTAGAAAATTGTAGCATAAGTTTGGTGTTGTTGTATTTATGTTGTTGTTTTGGATTTTGGCGCTCATTATAATATAATATTTATTTACGCCATGATAATAAATAGTTTTAAAAGTTTAAAATATACAAATTGTATTCATTCACAATTATGTTTTTCTTGAGCTATGATGCGCATGCGTGTGGTGAACGTTACGTTGGTGCACAGAAATACAATATTGGTGTCTGCATGCTGCCATCAACGTTTGGTCCTCGAATACATGCAATTTTCTGTAAACACAAAAATGGCCAGCGAAAAAGCAGAAAGTCGACGCGAATATCTCGGTAAGCATAAGTAAATATCCATCGTAAATCTAAGATATGTAAGAACTCACTATCATGTTTCATTTCGAGTTATGAGATCAGCGATTTGAGAAAAGATATTTCCCTTTGAGCTATTTTTAAGATCCCAAATTTTTGCCCCATCCCCACACGTTCAAATACGTGTTTGGAATTAGGCCCCTGTGCTGTCGGCGGAGCGCTGCTAGAAACTCCGCCGGAGTAGCGGGTAACTTGTGCGCTGTTTTGTCGCTAGACTTCTGAAAGATTTATTTAGGTGACTTCGTCCAAAAACAGCTGATTTAGTGGTGCTAATGGCCAGTTTTATACACCATTGTAGATTAACATTCAACAAAATAAATTAATTTATTGAATTATTCACTACTGCACTGTTTCATGTTTGTTTTGACTTTTGTTAAAACTTAAATAAAGTTATTTTAAATTTAAATGTATGCTGTTGACAATTTGTTGGTTGGTTAAATTATTTTAGTACATTTATGATGTACATCACTACATGCACGTCATAACTACATCACAATAGCGTTGTGCAGAGATGAACCTCTTCCGCCTGCTGCACTATCCAAGTCCAACACAAAAATATCTTTGTCGCCCGATTCCTCCCTCCATTTACCAGCAAAAAAAAAACACATTTGTTTATGTGATCCACAATTCATATAATTTCATAATAATTACCGACTCTGTTGTTTTGAAGAATGCAAAATGTAGAAAAAAAATGATTATTTCCCGTCCATTTTCAGTAGCGATGCATCCTAAAACACAGCGTTCAACTCACCCTAGGGTCACTCTCATAGGCAGGCTGCAGTAAACAAATTTGTGAGACTGGCAAAAATCATAAAATCATTTCTAGCTAAAATCTCACCAATTAATCAAACTTAACATAACAGGGGGTTAGAATTGAATATAATTTAAAACTTACATGAGCTTTCCAATGTCAGAAGCACTTTAAATTCCAGTTTTTTAAATATTTGATCTATGACTTGAAGCTCCAATCTGAGCCTGAGCTTTCTGACTGTGCAGCCCTCAACCACAGGTTTTAGAACAGTTGTTTACATGTTTAGGCTTGTCTGCCAGCCAGTATTATCAAAAGGCTGAAGGGATTATTTCAGAGATTAGTGTCTGAATGACCTAACTGACAATGGGTTCTGCAAAGTACTCTGACTTGTACTATTTGCAGGGGTGCAGCATTTCAATAGGTGTCTGGACAAGACAATAGTCAATACTACATGTGGCTTTTGTATCGCATTCCAAAGTATATAACAATGATTATATTCCACATACTAAGAATCTTGCTGTACGATTGGTCAAAAGTTAATCACGTGATGAAATATAGTTTCGCCCATCAATGATGGGAGAAGAAAAGTTCGTTACACTGTGTAGATATTTTTGGTGAAAGTGCGTTGCACTCACTAGATAGTCAGTAAAAGTGCGTTGCACTGTGTAGATATTCAATTGTTCGCGCGCAAGTATACGCGTGCGCGCGTTAGTGCGCAGAAAGGTAGCGCGCTGATGCGCAACGTTTGCGCGCGGCTAGGCGTAATAGACAATGGTATAAGCGTATTTGACTTTTAATCATTAATCTTGTTCATGTGCAGGATTGACGAAATTTAAATAAATGACTCGATCAATTGCTCAATATTCCAAACTTTTTAGCCCTTTGTGTTAGTTATAGGTCGTTTGTGATCCAAATAATTGATGTGGAATATAAAGCAAATAATCACCTTTTGGTTTCAGGCGATGGCAAACTATCACTTCCTCGGCGATCTGAATGTATACGCTATCTTTCCTCAGCTTCGCTTCGGAAAGATAGCTACATCCAGATCGCCTCGGAAGAGATAGTTTGTCCCATCACCTTCACCAACGGTAATTATTTGCTTAATATAGGTCAATTTGTGACTCTAAGGAATTCTTTACAACCAGCTTTGAACTACTTATAAGATTAACACAATGATTCAATGAAGGCATGCTATAATTGTTTGTTGAACAAAGGCCAAAGCAATTATGCAATTTATACAGACATACACAGCATCAAATTGATCAATAGTGTGAAAAACATCTAGTTTTAAGGCTAGGTAGACAGGGGAATTCCCCAGTGTTTACTTGGACAATGAAGGCAGCTGACTATCAGGCTTTTTTCAAGGCAATGGAGTAAGGGGTTAATGCAGCATGCTGTTAACCCCTTGTCTTGTAGGGGTGCGTTCAACTGTTGAACGCAACAGTGTACGAATGGCCGGTATGCTTATCTCCAGCATATTAGCGTATAGCGTGTAAATGGTCCAGCTGACTGGACCATGTACTTTAGTAGATGTGACTACATGTAAAAATTTAATTCCACACTTTTTGAAAGTTTTACTTTTTGTTTACCCAGTTGTGTACTTGAACCTTTTGTGTTGAATTACTTGGATTCTAAAATTGGTTTGTTCAGAAGAACATCTGATGGAGTGATGCTGAGTCATGTAACGTACAATATTCATACATTTTACATGCATGTAATAATTCTGATTCAATCAAAAACAGTAGTAATGTAATTTCCCCTTCATTTTTTGCTTCAGAGAGAAGTCATGTCGGAAAGTGGGTACGTGACTCCTTGTCAAAAATCATCACCAACAGACCGGAGGATCCTATTCAGTTTCTTGCCAACTAGTAAGTAAACTCGGCATACTATTCGGAGATGCGCCCATGACGTGACAAAAAGAACGTCACTCTATTCAAATATGCGTATTTAACATCCATTCCTTTTGTCATGATGCCATGGCCATGGGCACATCTTTGAAGAGATTGCCATTAAAGGGGAATTCCACCCCAGAAATGTGATGTTTGCTATAAAATGAAGTGAATATGAAGAATCATGATCGAAAATCTGAGCCAAAACGGTGGAGCAATAAAAAGTTATGACAGGATGAACTTTGCTCCGATATTTAGTATCGTTCGCAATTGCTATCGATCGTGACGTCACTTGCGAGCTGCAGCCATTTTGACTTCTACATGGAAATTTAAAAAAAATAAAAAATTCTTAATAACAAAGCAAATTTATGAGCTTACAAATTCCAAAGAGGTTGGCCCATCGATATTATTCTATGAATTCGTGAAAACAAGCAGAGAAAATTTAATTTTTAGCAACGAAAATGAGAAATAAGTGCATTTTCATGTACTAAAGGCATGGCGAGTTGCTCGTCAATGATGTTGCATATGGTGGCAATTTTGAAACGATCGCTCATTACTACATGATGTTCAAATCGGTATAACTCCCGTGTTTCTTGTCCGATTTTGATCAAATTTTCACCAATTATGCCTCTTATTCTGCTTATTCAAATAACGAATGGTTTTATCAGGCCCGGACTACCCCTTTAACTACTATAGCAAAATCGGAAATTGCTTAAATTGTGTCATTTATTTTAAAATTATATTGTATTACTGTTATAAATAACACTCACACTTTTATGAGACACGTCAAGAGCAATACATCTTTACAAATTGAAATGTGATTTTTTTTTTTTACTGTTTTGACTGATATAATTTAGTTATGATTTATGTTACGTTCTATATTGTGAATATAAAGAGTGCATGCATTGGTGTTTCCATTTTGATAAACAACTTTTAAAATGTGATTCTCATTTTCCATTTGATTTGTAGTTTTGAGAGCATCTAAAAGAAAGAGATTCAAGTTCAGGAATATACCTGTGTGTACCAGGTACTAGATCGCATTAATAATGTCAGTTGACTGGCCGTTCAGGAGAACTCTTTATTATTTTTTAGCTAATTCTTTTATACAGTCAAACCCTGATGTACAGTAGCGACCACCTGTCTATAGAGACCACTAAACTTTTGAATGTATTTTACATGTACATGAACCTGTCTATAAAGACCACCTTTTCTGTCTCCCTTGGGTGGTCTTTGTAGACAGGTTTGACTGTACGAACTATTGTAAGCATGCATGATGAGTACAAGCACATGACTTTTTAGATTTTGATAAACAAAATTAAACAATTGTATTTCCCATTTTTTTGTCTTTTCCCATTTGTTTTGTCTTCCAGTTTTGAAGGCATCAGGGAGAAAGGGAATCGAGTGTCAAGGGCGTACCAAACACTGATTCTCACTCACCACAGCAGACCAGCATTCCAGGACAACACAGCAACCGCTTACGAGACTCTGTCCACCCCATCTAGTATGTCATCGTCAATTTCAAAGTGCAGTCAAACCTGTGTATAGTGACCTCTACACTCTACAGACCGGTCCAATAACGTTGTACAGTCGAACCTGAGTATAGTGACCTCTATAGACCGGTTCAATAACGTTGTACAGTCAAACCTGTGTATAGTGACCTCTATAGACAGGTTCAGTAATATTGTACAGTCAAACCTGTGTAGAGTGACCTCTACAGACAGGTTCAGTAATATTGTACAGTCAAACCTGTGTATAGTGACTCTATAGACCGGTTTAATAACGTTGTACAGTCAAATATGTTTATAGTGACCACCTATATGGGAACAAGAAAACTGGCCACTATAGACAGGTGACCTCTGTAGAAAGGTTCCATTACATTGCACATTTAAAGAATACATAGCAACTGCATACCAGACTTTGTCTACTCCATCTAATATGTCAACGTCAATTTCAATGCACAGTCAAACCTGTGTATAGTGACCTCTATAGACCCGTTCAGTTTCATTTTACAGTCAAAGCTATGCAAAGTGACCACCCATATGGAAACAAGAAAACTGGCCACTGTAGACAGGTGACCTCTATAGAGAGGTTTCAAACATACATTTGTATAATGACCACCTATAAAAGGAAAACAAGAGAAGTGGCTATTTTAGACAGTTGACCTCTATATACAGGTTTCATTACAGTGATATTCGATGTAGGGGATCACTTTTGGTGGCTACTATAGGCAAGTTGGATGCAAGTTGAATTTGTCATGCACATCTATCACTAAAATCTTATTAAATGTCAGTCATGCGCTGTATAAAAAAATGTATTATTATTATTATTATAAGGCAAAGGCATAATTTTTGACAGCGCAAAGTCAAATTGCTCTTGTTATAAACTAGTCTTCCTCTTCTATTTCATCTAACAGGCTCCAAACATTACTTTGGTGTTACTGGATCGGTATACAGAGAACTTCTCAGAAAGATCACAAGGTAAATATTTATGTTTAGAGTAACTTAAAGGGATATAGTAACTTTGTTGACATGTGCAAAAAGTGATGAGTGGTTGATACAATGTATATTGTTATTATCTGACAACTCATTGCACTCACTTTGTACATGGTTTTCGCGGTCCAGTGGATAATTTAACATCTCAACACTTCAATCGTAACTATCTTTTTAACGAAAGGGAAATTTGAAAAACTGAAACCTGTCCCATGCTTTTATTGTTAATACAAATACAACAAGGTATGAGGGAATCGCTAGAATTCCAATTGGATTTTGAGGATTTGGAGAATTTGACTAAGTCCCTTTAAGTGTAGAAACCCCCTTCTACATTTAATCCTCTGAAATGGCACAGTCAGTTAACTCCAGACACAATTACTCATAGAATCAGATATATTGGTTTGTTCTTCAAAAAGGACAATGAAACCCAAGCAAACTTGTTTTCATAAACTGTAAGAGATTAGGAGGAATAATCTCTGACAGTTAAAGCATAGTCGGGAAAGAAACAAGAAAACTATGGCACTTTGAAGATGTCCAATTAATTCTATGGGAGATTCAAGTTGGCAACGCACTCTGATAAGTTTGTGGACAACACCCTATTCATGTGTTTTGTACAAAAATTTACATTTTTAAAAGTATTCTTCATAGTTGCACTTTTCCATTCCACAAACTCATGATATGTTGTGTATAAATGTATTCTACATAACATACGTTGCACTCAAACAAAGGGTAAATATATATTTTGAGAACATTGAAAAAAACCGACACCGATTCTTTGTTTTTTTCTATTCAAGTTAAATATCATTGTGTGGGTTTAAACTGTACCTGATGACCAAATGGTAATAATGCACTTCTATCACTAAAATCTTATTAAATGTCAGTCATGCGCTATATAAAAAATATATTATTGTTATTATCATTATTATTATAATTATTATAATTGTTGTTATTATTTTGTCAATAAGTATTTTAATTCTGTTGGTAATTGGTTATTAATTACCCGACAGGTTTGTTCCAGAGACGATCGAAGAGGAGCTGATGAAGAGGATCGGACCGAGGGACCATGAATTCATTCCTCTGGATGTGTTTCATCACGGTGTGCTCACAGCATTTGTGCTCCTGGGTAAGCATACATCAGACATACCAAATACAGTCAAACCTGTCTATAGCAGCCAACCTGCCTACAGTGGCCACACAGGTTTGACTGTATGTGAATTCATTCCTCTGGATGTGTTTCATCACGGTGTGCTCACAGCATTTGTGCTCCTGGGTAAGCATGCATTGAACCCCTTGACTACCGGGTGGGTTGTGTACCAAGTCTATGGGGATTTCAGAAACTCAAAGGGAACGTCGGGTTAATAGACAAGTACAGTCAAACTTGTCTTAGCAGCCACCTGTCTATAGCAGCCAACCTGCCTACAGTGGCCACACAGGTTTGACTGTTTGTGAATGAATTCTGCTCGATGTGTTTCATCACGGTGTGCTCACAGCATTTGTGCTCCTGGGTAAGTGTACATTAGACTTACAAAATACAGTCAAACCTGTCTTAGCAGCCACCTGTCTATAGCAGCCAACCTGCCTACAGTGGCCACACAGGTTTAAATATGTGCAGTTGGTAATGCAAATTCTGACTAGAGGGGGAGCCAAACGCTGGCAATTTTTTGCTTACTGTTACTGATAAGTGAATTATTCCTGTCACTTCTAGTCGTATATTTCCTCTTGGGTGTCACTAATAATGGAAATAATCAATATTTTGAAACCACTTTCATCTGTTTTGACTGGACACTGAAGGCTGCCATGTTTACGTAACCACTGACACAGCAGCAGATTCAACAACAGCGGTTACATAACATGCTTTTTGTTTATAGTGCACAATCAGGTGCACCCAGATGATGTTTCATGAGGTACCATTGGAAAACATGGCAGCCTCCATGGGTCAGTCAAAACAGTTGATAGTGGTTTTAAAAATAGTGATTATTTCCATTATAAGCAATACCGAAGAGGAAATATATGACTCGATGTGTGAGGAATTATGCACTTATCAGTAAGAGTAAGCGAAAATGCCAGCATTGGCTCCCCTTTAAAGGGGTAGTACAGTTTTGGTAAGGCTGAACTTTAGAACCAAAACCTGCACAGTAACGTTACAAACTAATAGTTATAACTCCACCATGCTCGAAAGGTATACAAAATTACAAACGACTAAGTAAAAAGCCTGTTATCATTCAAAAAGAGCCATTAAAACACAAGAGAGCGCTCTCTAAAAAGGCATTGGTTTCAACCATTTTTCATACAAAATTATGCATGTGATGTTTTGTTGAAATAATGATTAAATAGAGAGATCATCAACAACTATTTAAAAACCGCTTTTGAAAATTTTTGAAAAAGTGTAAGCATTTTTTAATTTAAAAAAAAAAAATCATCAAATAAATTTTGGGCCCAAATTTATTACGATCGGATATATTTATTGATATTTCAGCCATTTCTGAACCGATTTTGACCAAATAAAGTTTATTCTGCCATTAAAATTGCATGTTCTTTCAAATTCGACACTCAGTTTTTCATTACCTCACAAAAAAATTGTGTTGTGCAGCGCCCTCTCTACCAAAACTGAACTACCCCTTTAAAGGGCATCAAGCGTGGGGATGCTACACAGCGGGTCGCCATTTTGAACTGGGCCAGTTTGCGCGCACCGCATGACACTGAGCTAACGTGCATCACGCACCGTGCGCAACGTGTACTTAAGATGGCGCCGCGCATCTGATTTGACGAATCTGAAGTACCTTTAAGTGTTACTGAACTGTTTGTAACCGAATGTCTCAGTTCAAGACCAAACTTATGGGTTGTCCATGGAGAGAAAAAAGGAGTATTTCCCAGAGTTAAATCAGATCCCACTAGATTCCTGTAGGCAATGGGTTAAAGGGACATTCCCTCTTTTGCAAGCCAAATTTTAAAAGTTGCGAGGTTATTGTCTTATCTGAAAGAAAATGTCATTTAATAGCATGCCTGAAAAAATTAGGGCTTGAAATCTCTTTTTCGTGGAGTTATAGACCTAAAACTAATAAACCGTCATCCAATTTTAATTGTGCATTATATGTATATTCACCCAGTGAGGAAGTTCGTACACGGATTCCACGAAGTACCACAACGCTATGCGTGACCCCTCCGTGACCCGCGCACAAATAAGAATAGCATGACCGCACACTAGGCAAAATAACCAAACCTCGCTTAAACTGACTACATGTAATTACATATTCTTCATTTTTGAGATTTTTTTCCGTGACATACCTTTACAAATGTCGGCTTCACAATACCTTTACAAGAATAAGTATAATATAGTTGTAATATTATGCTAAATCAGTTAAACTCTTTTATTGACCGATATATAGTCTGATGGAGGGACGCATTCGTTTTTCATTCGTAGAATCCAAATTATAGGGCTGTTCGATCTGATTTTTTATGTGTGTGTTTCCTTCATCCCCATCCTTCAACTGGAAACTGTTCAGACGTTTTGTAAAAGAGGGACTGTCCCTTTAAAGGAATCTAGTAACATTGTCAAAATCCACAAAACTTACCTCAAACTTTAGCGCTTCTCACATACCACGTTGTATTTGTATTACTAATAAAAGCATGGTAAAGCTTTCGATGTTCTGAATGTCTCTTTTGTTATAAAGATATTTATAATTAAAAAGTGTTTTGATTTGAAAGTCTGAATGGAGTCTTGGACCATTTTGTTTAAACATGACATTGGATGATTTTCCACATTTACCCGCGCATCGTAGATTACCTGGAGCAGACTCAGCAGCTGTACGAGTGTCTAGACCTCCATTCCACCAGCCACCTCCCCCACCATCTCTGCGATGCGGTGCTCGGGGAGCTTCGGGAGACGGTTACCAAGACAACCACGGAACCATTATCGTAAGTAGAGCAAAAAACGAGGACAATAACATGTCCTTGACCCTCTCGAGTGTTATGGTCCTTTCTTCTTCTCCTTCTTCTCCAAATTTTAAGAAACCGCAGATGTATTATTATGTTGCCGAGCACAAACATTTTAATCGCGACAAAATAACAGCTTTTTACATCGATCCAATCACAAATGTTGCACAGTAAGACATTGTGATACAGAGCAACTTAAACATTCATACTTTGTGGATACTACGCTGGCCTGGAATCAACTCCCAAAGGAAGTTGTTGACAGCACATCACCAGAGGTGTTCAAAAACAAGATCAGCCAGAGCCGTCTACGTTTTTGACTAAAACAAACAGCGCCCTCTCCTTAATCCTTAAAAGGGATAACAAGTTTTTATCTATACTGATGACCATTATATAATAGTCCTAGGTGTTTTTAACAAAGAGGCTTTCGTGAAATAGTTAAGTTCAAGTTTATTTTGTCCAGTTTCACAAAATAAATTTACAAACATATAGAGAAACTGACCAGAAATATATTGTGATTAAAAGAAGGCAAAGAAAATGGGATTCCAACGGGATTCCAACCCGAGACCTCCGGATTAGACTGCTAGACCGGTGCTCTCCGACTGAGCTATAGAAAACCCTAGACGGTGCTTGTCCCTGAAACCCCTTAATTCTCTTTGCCTTCTTTTAATCACAATATATTTCTGGTCAGTTTCTCTATATGTTTGAATTAATTATTACAAAAAGCTGTATCACTTCGGTGATCCCCAAGTTGAGTTGTATCCTTCGGGTTTATGTCAAGTTTATAATAGCTTCTGACCATTCAGGCAATGAGAATTAAGGGGTTTCAGGGACGAGCACCGTCTAGGGTTTTCTATAGCTCAGTCGGAAGAGCACCGGTCTAGCAATTCGGAGGTCTCGGGTTCGAATCCTGTTGGAATCCCATTTTCTTTGCCTTCTTTTAATCAAAATAAATTTACAATACATACTGTAATAATGTAACATTGTATAATCACTATAAGATAGTATAATCAATACACAAGAAATACAAAATAACATTTATTTATAAAATATAACAAATTGTAGTGACAATGAAAGGATCAACTTGAAAGCAGAGCTTGTGAATTGTGGATCCCTGAAATTAGTTAGTCCAAAATATAAATCATGATAAACAATAAAAAAGAACAAAGTTTGACATTTAATATAAATACGTACATGTATGTCTATACACACTGATATTACTAAATTTTATCTAAGTCACAAATTACAAAGATGGCAAGGTTGTATAAATGACCAAGTGTCAAGCTTGTGTGAAAATTAAGAGCATTTCCAGACAGCCAGCCATCTCTCCCAACTCCATTTCTGCAATTACCCCCTCTAGTGGCGAAAGCTAAGAGATTTTGCTTACAGTTTGCGAATGTAGTTGTACTTAGAACAGAAATCAATAATTTTGTTTACATTGATATCTGGATGTAGGAATTCTGCGGAGTCTGTAGCTTGCATTATACTTTTATCTGTATTATTGGTTTCAATTTCATGACATTTATACATTGTCGTGTTGCTTTGTTCGCATTGTGCCTTCTAAATACCTATGCCACTTCATGTGTGCGAAAACTCTACAGCCTTTTCAAAGCACGATCCATAGAGGAAATGAATCGAATTGAAATTAATTGGATTTATTTCCATGTGAGAAACAAATGGAATGCAAATACACGCACGTTTCGTTTTTTTAATTGTATGGTGGGGAGTGGAGATGATAGAAGTACCATGATGCTTATCACGAAAGGCCACATAACCGTACAAGCATAAAGTATGAATGACATATTATACACAACTTCATAACCTACAACAACCTTGACTGACGGTTGCTGTACTAAAATTCAAATGAAATGATAAGTAAGCAATTCCTCCAATCCCAGCCCAGTCTGATTGGCCACTCACAGCCTTGTCGTTGTTCCATGTCTCTGCCCCCTTTCTTAGTTGTTAACATGTGTACCTATATGTGCATATATATGTTGTTTCTGTTTGTATAATCGTCACTTTATAGCCTCTGAAGAAGATTCTGCTAGGATCGAAAATTTAGGCCCTATATTGACTCTCACAACTTCATTATTGTCAAAATAAAAAAATATAAAACAACAAATTTAGGAAAAGTGTTACCTGGAGCTACTTTAGATTTTGATAAAATAGAAATGAAGTACAGAAGTTTATGTACAGTTTATCAGCCATTTGCCAGTTTTTGCACATTTCAACAAAGTTACTACTTTAACCTGTTTGTCATGCAATTACAGATCATAGACCACTTAAATTTCCATATCATGCAAGATCTTTTTATGGACTGGACTAGATCTAGTGTAGCGAGCGAGTATTGTATGGAGGCTCCACTGCATTACTATATACTATTTATCTAGTACTATTATTGTAAATTATGTAATCTTCATTCTTCTTCTATCATTCTTCTTTATTCTTCTTCTATCATTCCTCCCTCTTTGAATCTTTTCACCCCTTTGTGTCAGTGCAATAATTAATGAAATTTTGTTTCGGGTTGACTGCTAGTAGTATTCATATTTGTATTTATTTGTAGATTTTATGTATATAGGCTAGTCATATTTATTGTTTTGTAAATTTTAATGTTTGTTATCATGTACATTACATATCAGAGCAACTTGCCAAATTGATTTTCCCCTTTTTGTGGGACGGAATAAAATTAAATTAAATGAAATGAAATGAGTACAAAAGGAATCTATCAATATCTGACCGACCATGGCGTTGTATTCACTCCTTTTCATGGGTCAAGTACCATGCACAATAGAGGCGATGGACAGGTTCTGCGAAAACCCAAAACTGCCCGAAGGACGGTAAATATTTGTTATAAATTTGTATTAAAAAGTATAAAAACCTAAAATGACCTTGACTGACAGTTGCTGTACTAAAATTTAAATGAAATGATAAGTAAGCAATTCTATTAAAGGAGGCACAAAACACAGATAAATGTACATCAGACCGTAATCTTTCAATCTTAGTCATATAGGGTAATTTTTTTACCAAGAAAAATGCAAAACATACAGTGTATACAATTTTGAAGCAAACAAAATAGCTTTTTGTTGGGACAGGAATGTTGATATAATAATATATAGATATTTATAATTTAGATTGCGTGTATAGTGTATAGCGCTTAATACAGGGCTTCTATTAGAAGCCCTAAAGTGCTGTAGCATTATTATTATCCTTGGTCTTCAGGTACCGTTCAAACCCGCGCAATTATCTTGTGCACCATTTCAACTCCCTGAGGAGCATACTAGATAACAGGTTCCTGTTTGTGAAGAGGCCTCCCTTGAACCTGGGATATCAGGTCCCCCCACACCCCCCCCCCCCCCCCCCCCCCCAATAGTGTAGGGGTTAATTGTTCAGGGTAAGTATTACTTCTAGGTGATATTATAGCTATTCCAGAATTCATTGATTAACTTTGCCTCGATAAAAGACCTGCTAGATTCAGAAGCTTGGCTCATTTTGATGTACAGCTATTACAGAGTGGGAGAAAAAGAAGATAAATTTTCTCAAGAAGAGGAAAAAGAAAAAGAGAAAATAATGCGCTTAGAAACACTGTATTAAGCGCTATATAAACGTATATTTATGTATTATTATTATTATTAAAGAAGAAAAAAACATGTTTTAATTCCTATTTCCATTTATTATGGCGATCTTGAACGCAATTTAACAAAAGAAACCTTACAGCAAGCCGCTCAAGCGCCATTATTCTTGAAAAGCCGGCTAGACCTTCGTTTGATGCTAGGGTGTGGCCGCATTAAGTCTCTGGCAAGTTTGTATATAAATAATCATCAGTTAAATCGTCGGGTGAGAGTGATAAGTGTGTAAAAGTCAGTTTGAGGCTAAATTCAGTTATGCATATGATGACATAAACGGTACCCCGGGGTACCAGACGAAAATCTGCCATTTTGTTTAATTATTTATTTAATTTTTAGGGCTGTACTGTGGGTATAGCGTGCATACAATCGCGCACTGCACTGCATGCACAACGCAATAGCTGCGGTATGGTTGGACGCAAGATGGCGCTACACAACGCAGTACCCCGGGGTACAACGGTACCCCGGGGTACCGCGTGTGTCATCATATTACCAACTTGTAGATTGATTGGGATTTCTTTCTGTGAAGCCACATTTGTGCAAATTATTTATTTTAAATTTGTGAAATATTAATCATCAATGGGGGTGGGGATTGGTGGGAGAGACAGCAGTGTGATGTCAATAATCCTCACATAGAGGGGAGGGGGGGGGGGAATTGCCAACCGTCGCCCCCCTTATATACACACCCCCAATTCGAAACAAGTCCATGACCTACCCTCCCCTCCCCCCCCCCCCCCCCAAAAAAAAAATTTAAAAATAAATAAAAATAAATAAATAAATAGATTAAAAAATAAATTAGTTAAATTAAATAAATGAATAAAAAATTAAAAAATGAAATAAATAAATAAATAAGCAAATAAATAAATAAACGAATAAATAAATACAAAATACAACCAAATTAGGGAAAAACTAAACATAATAGCTCACCCCGTCCAAACCAGTTTTCTTTTCTTTTGTAGCAGTCACTTTAATACCGCACCCATCCCTTAGATATGGCTCTATTCCTCTATTCCAGTCCAGTCCATTCCAGGACCGGACCAAGCAAATAAAATTGAATTTAGGAAAACTAACAACCCATCCAGTCTTGACCAGATTTGCTCCCTCTGGGATACTATATATATATATATATTAAAAGGATCTAGTAACTTTGTTGACATGTGCAAAAAAGTGATGAATGGTTGATCAAAACTGTGTATTTTTGTGATCTGATATGTCCACTAGGTAATGTGTGAACATTTCATATATTTCATATACTTTTCATACATTCCATATATGGCCGAGTATTTAGCCAAAATGTAAATTGATATTCACAAACCCATTGCACTGACTTTGTACACAGTCATAACTTTCCAGTAGATAATTTAAAAACCTGACAACTTCAATAGTAGATATCTTCTTAAAGGGATCTAGTAACTTTGTTGACATGTGCAAAAAGTGATGAATGGTTGATGCAATGTATATTGTTGTTATCTCATAATTGTCCACAGGGTATTGTGTGAAAATTTCAAGTCAAATGGACATTGTTTGGCCAAGTAATGAGCGAAAATGCAAAGTGATATTCAGTAACTCACTGCACTCACTTTGTACACGGAAGAAAAACTCGCCCGGAGTTTTCCTTATCTGAATACTTCAATCATACATATCTTTGTAACGAAAGGGAAATTTGAAAAACCAAAACCTGTCCCATGATTTTATTGTTAATACGAATACAACAAGGTATAAGGGAACCGCTAGAATTAAAATTTTATTTTGAGGATTTGGACAATGTTACTAAGTCCCTTTAACAAAAGGGAAATTATAAATAAAAAAATGGTTTCATGCTTCTATTGGTAATATGAATGCAACAAGGTATGAGAGAACCACTAGAGTAGAGTTCCAAGTAAGTTTTTGTAGATTTGGACAATGTTACTAGATCCTTTTAAAGTAATCAATTAACTTTTGTGTCAAACTCAACCAAAATCTCTTGGAGCTTTTACATTTCTCTTATACCTTGTTTGGTTGTTGGGCTTACAGTAACAGAAGAATGAAATGAGTTTTGATTTGCCAAATGTCTATCTGATTATGGAGTTATTTATGATTGAATGAAAAGCGTTCCAGGAAAGCTTTTATAATTATTGTAGTCAAATTCAACGGGCAGTAGGTGATAAGATCTGACTTCATGTCGGTTTACGATTGATGTCGCAAATATCACTTTGGGGAAATTCTTATGAATTAAAAAAAAGGATAAATTTTAACTCTTACTGTGCCAGAAATAGAGCAGTAACAAGTCCTGTGTGTGTTGTCGGTGTTAAACCACTATTCAGTTCCTCCCATTAGCAAGCACCAGACAGATCAGTAATTATTTTTACCCTGACCATTCTGTTGATATCTGACCATCCACTGTCGTACCGGTCTGCAGACTTTCTTTTAAAGGGATCTAGTAACTTTGTTGAGATACTGTGCAAACAATGACTAAGGGTTGATGAAATGTGGATTTCTCTGATCTGACATAATAGCTCACCCCATCCAAACCAGTTTTCTTTTTTTGTAGTGGTCAGTTTAATACCACACCCGTCCCTTAGATACGGCTCTATCCGTCTATTCCAGTCCAGTCCAAGACCAAGCCAAGCAAATACAGTTGAATTGAGTTCTAGATAAGTTTTTATAGATTTTGACTAAGTTACTAGATCCCTTTAAATACCCTTATTGATGTACTGTCATATTCTTAGACTGGTCAACAAACTTTTCTTTAAATACCCTTATTGATGGACTGTCCTATTCTTAGACCATTCAGAGATCTTTTCTTTAAATAACCTTAGTGATGTACACTGGTCAGCAGTATCAATGGGCTATCCCATTTTAAGCCTGTTCAAGTGGCTCGTTCTCACGTTATTGATGGCTCGCCTTTTTATAGACTGATCAGTGGTCTTTTCTTCATGCTTAACGGGATCGTCCATTGTCCTTGGGATACAAATAAGTGGTGATCTATAAAAAAATAAAAGAAAACAAAAATAGACACCTCCTCTGGGTATAAAGCACTTCATGGAAATCAAAAATAGTCCTTGACCCATGGGTATAGTGTGTGGGATAACAGATTAAAGGGTACCACCACCCAAAAATAATATTCTTATGAAAGGTAACATCTTTAGTAGTCCATTCCACCAACAAGTTCAGAAAAATATGTAAACAGAAAAATTATATGATTGGAAAAAAAGCATCACCATACTACAACATGTGTTCATGGGTCTGCATACGAAGACTACCTTTTGTCTAGGACGAACGCATCGTCCGTGATTCTATTGTCTCCAAGCGTACGCGTGAATAGAATATGCGCACTCGCATACGTATGGCGCTTACGGAACCATGATGCCACAATGGTTCCGTAAGTGGTGGTAATTAATTGCATTGTTTATGAATTACATAAACCTTTGCAAAAATGTTGGACATCTATTTGATATCACACAACGGTACCAAAAACATATAATTATGTTTTGTTCTTTGCCTGGTGGTCCCCTTTAATACATTACAAACAAACTTGCACGATTAAATAGCCACCTTCTCCTGAATAAAGCACATCATGAAAAACAAAATTAGTTCTTGACCGGTTGTGTGCAGTGTCATGGATGCTTGGTCACAGTTTATAATATATAGAAAATGCATGGTAGTTCAAAATGCAGCAGTGCCTAAAGGGTTTTTTAAAACTGCCTATTAGTAAGGTGAGGGTCGGTCAAACATCTTTAGAATAATAATAAGTATTTCTTGACCGGTTGGGTACAGTGACCACAAACCCAGCAGCCTTCTATGGGTTATTAACCCCTTGACTACGGGAACCGGGTGGGTTGTGTACAAAGTCAATGGGAATTTCAGAATCTCGTTCGAAGGGAACGGGTTAAGAAGGGCCTAGATGGTAATGTGAGGGTCGTCCGGTCATCTGTAGCACAACAGTACACAGTGTCCTTGGTGATTTGAAAAGGGTGTCTTTTGATTTAGATGATTTTAGAAAGAGGGAGAGAAAGAGAACCAGAGGGGAAGGGGAAGGACCAAAATGCAAACTTATTTGGGAGAGAGGGATAGATGTGGAGGGGGAGGGGGGGATAAGGCCAGGAGGGGGGAGGGAGGGTGAGGGACAGTGCGGAACAAATGTGACCGGCTATAGCAAAACCCGGCACTTGTCGGTAAAAATCAAAATTTAGATTTTCATACCATTACAAAGGCCTTCCTTACAAGCTTTCATTTGGTCCTTTGTTCTAACTAATTGGTCAATAATTGGCAAAGATATGATTGTTTCAATTTTACAATCATAGGTCTTTAACACACATTGTGTGATCTTAAAATGCCCATTTCTTCAAAACATGAATTACCGACATGTGCCGGGTTTTGTTATAGCCGGTCACAAATTGTTTAAGAAGCAGAGATCAAAGCGATTAAAGTGAATATAAGAATCATTACAAAAGTGTTTGTTAGCTCAACAACTAACAAAAGCATATTATTTATTGAATATATTTATTTGGTGGTGCCTCTATGTGTGGTTATTATTATTATGAACTTTTATAATTAAAAATTAAGAGAAAAAAATTAAATGCAAGGCCAAATATATGTATATACAAATCACTTGTTGTTTAATTTTGTATTCCTACTGGTTCTTTAAACCCTGACCGTGACCAAAATGGGTCATTTGATGCGAACAATGCAGACAGTGGCTTTATTATAGATAGTTTCATTAGTTTGGTAAATTAAAGTTTCACTT